>CM030361.1:71511409-71759518 GCA_017893485.1 Hemerocallis citrina
GACCCAGTTCCCATTTCAGACCCGTTTGTAGGTGAAATTACCGTTTTACCCCTGAGCTTTAAGATTCGTGTCTGATTTGAACGGTCCTGATTTAATCTCATTTTTAGCCATATCACTAACTAAAAATCATATTAGCTCATTTAAATCCTTCTAAAATTATTTATTGTACTTTCACCTCTATTGGCAAATTAAAATTTATATTTTGCTTTTTACAAGGCCAAATTGTAACATTTTAAAATTCAACAAATCAATAAAAATCAATAAATCATTATGTTTGTTTTGTTTGTTGATTTTTACCGAAAATATTCACATTTTGCACTAAAAATCTTATTTCTTCAAAAATAATTAATTACTTGAAATCTTATGGAAATAAGACGAATTATAAACAAGATAGACAAATACAAGCAATTTTAATGGGTAAATGAGTACAAATATTTGTATAAAAATTAGACACATCAGGATACTACCCAGTTCACCCAAACCCATATTATCTCTATATAAACACCCTAATTGAACCATAATCCTAATTATAAAACCCTAATATATTCTCTCTATAACCTAGCCGTCACCTACCCCTTCTCCCAATCTCCCTTTCTCCCGACCTTCCTTGCTATCGTCGTTTACCTCCGACGCCGGCTGACCCCGATCCCCCACCGCAACACCCCTTTCCTCTTCCCCTTTTTCACTGCACACCGCCGTGTCGTGCCCTGTCTCCGCTCGAGCCTACAACCCCGTGCTCCCCTGTCCTCAAGCTGCGACACCCGAGCACAATGCTGCCTGCGCGTTGTTCTGCCACTGTCATCGTTGTCCGCTGTGGTCGACAACAGCCCGAGTGCCACCGTCTTCCCCTTGCTGTCGTCGTCTTCTCTCTTGCCGATGCCGTGTTTCTGTCATCCACTCTTGCTGTTGTGCGCTGTCCCTTTGAGTGTGAGTGCGTGTGCGTCCTTGTGCACGTGTTTTGGTTGGCGTTGGATCTCGTCTCTTGTTCGTGCTTTCGTTGTGTTCGTTTTTCGGGATCCATTCCCGTTATTCTGTTTTTCGTTTTTGTCATCTTCATATCAGGCAAGTAGCTTGTATGTGTTCTTTTTGTCATACAAATTAATACCATAAGTAGTCTAGTATGAAAATGTGTGTGCTCTCGTGATGATCCATATTTGTTAGTTTAACCATTGACATCATATTTTGATCATGAGTAGTTACAATAATTGACATCCGTTGCAAGAAATAATTAGATTAGATGACACTTTGACTGTATGTTGTTTGTACTTAACCGTATGTTGTAGATGACTGTTACATAGATGTTTGTTGGATGTATGATCCTGTTATAGACCATTTATTCTCATGCGATACTGATTTGAGTAACCCACATATGCCACGCTTTGTATGACATCTAGATTGGACCGTTTGCAGTTAAGTTGTTTGATAAAATACATAAAAGAACTTTATTTTGCTGCTGCCCTATTATGTACAGTAATTTAGACCATGTTAACATTAGTAAAATAAATAAGTTTTTGAACATGATTTGTAGCCTTTGTTTTCTAGTTCCCAGAACTTTTGCCAGATTTGAATTCCGAGTTTTGATGCATGAGTTATTGCTGTTTTACTACAGTCGTATCGTATATTCCAGATTCAGAACTATATGTATTCTGTATGGAATTTTATTTTAAAACTGATATTAAAAGTAGAATTTGAACTCTATATTTTGCTGAGTATGTTTAGATATGACTGGAATGAATCCCTAATTTTTTTGGAATTAATTAATGACTTTTTTTTTTAATCTCCTTTCATGCTTTCGAAACCAATCAAAATATTTCCAAACTGCATGCTGTTCAGTAAAGAACTATGTTTTCAACATATTTCTATTCGTTTTTGATGAAAACTTTATGAATATAAACTGTAGCCTGATTTTTCTATTTTATCATTCTTTTGACGGGTCTGGATTTTAAATTATATTTTATGAATTATCTCTGTTTTGGTACTACTATGTCTTAACTTTCAGAATTGAGATTTTGTTGCATTACTTTGTTTTCCCAATTTTGTTGACTATACTATCTATAATATAATTTCATGATATTTTATATTTTGAGACTAGATATGTTAAGGGATCTTTCAGATTTTTCTCAGATTTAATTATGATGTTTTAAAACTCTTATCATGCTTATAAACAAGATTTTGCATTTTTTGGCTGAACACGATTTCTGTATTAAATGCTGTTTTCAATCCTGTTTCTGTGGCTGATATATGATTTATATATATGTGCTAGAATCAGAAAAGAGTCTAGTTTTTAGATTTTTTGACGGATCTAGGTTTGCTATTATGTAGCAACGGGAATCTCAGATTTGGTACAGTAGTGTCTTGCCGTCCAAAACTGAAAGTTTCATTATTTTGACCATTATGAGTTGTTTTTATCAACCGTTGTAAGTACTGCTTCATCTTAGACTTATCCTTTGTTCATGCCATGTATTTAGCCTGTTGTATTCATTCACACCTTTTGTTAATAATGAAAAGAAATCAAATCGGAATTTTTTAAGGGAAAATATCGAGTAGTGGATAATATAGAAATGCATATTCGGAGGGAACTCGTTTTCCCCACTGTTTACTGTGGTACCTACTGTTTATCTCTGAATGCATGAGGGCATTATCCATGACATCGTTTATTGTTATTATTGTTAATGTTACTGTTTGTCCGAATATATCGCCCTATAAAAGTTCCACTATGAAATTTTAAAACGAAACTGTTTGCTATAGCAACCATGTGGTATAATTTGGGATGCATGAAGTGCTATCTAGTTAGTAATGAACATGAGACATAAGAATAACTGTTTACAATCTCTCATCCTGTTCCTGTTGATTTACTGTTACTGTTGGTTACTGTTGACCTTCACTGTTACTGTTATTCCTCTGTTATTGCACTTGTACTGCTTGCGGCCCGGACTTGCATCTAACGGGCGTTATGTTTCCTGTTTTCCTATTTTTCCTTGTAATTGTCATATGAGCAGTTTTTGCTGATCAATTGCCTCCTGGAGTTGGTGAGCAGAAGTTTTGAGCTGCGCAATTCGAATCATCTGCTTAAAATATTTTGATGAACTATTTATATTTATGAATTGTATTGAGACATGTATTTGGGCTTGTAGTCCCAGGATTATTGTTTTGTTTCGGATCTCATATTTGTTGGGATATTTATTATTGTTGCAATAAATACTGTTGAGTTATAATTGTTTTTGCATGCCTGGTTGAGTATGTTGATATATTTATTGTTGTGATGAGTCAAGCAGATCCGTACAGCTTATGGATGGTGAAAACTATCCATTGGGCTTATTTGCGTACTGTATTCCGTATTCTTTTGGGAAGTGGGGCATGACATTAAGTTATGATTATTAAGAACTAAGGTTAAGCTTACCCACCGGTCTTAAACAAAACACTGAGACAGTCAACCCATACTGGTTACTTCTCATAATTTCATAATTTCATAATTTCAACCGCCGGTAATCTGGGCTTTGCTCACCCTAGAATAACAACCGTCTCAACCGAGACTACAAAGGTTACATCTAACCTCATCAAGATATTTCATTTCTTTATTCACAATCTCTTTCTCAATTATTTCTTTATAATCTTATAACATGAAGTAACTTGCTTCAATTTTCATTTATCAATTTAATCAATTATAGCCTTGTATGCAACCCAAATATTCTAATCAAATGTACTTATAACCAAGAAAATTTAATTAAGAAGAGTCTAATCATATTCCACTCTAATCTTTTTAACCATACAAAAAAATATCCTCTTTAACTTCGAAACCGAGTTCTTTAAACAAATTGTGTTTAATGTGAGATACCACCTCTAATTCTCACAAAATGCATCAAAATGTGGTGGAAATATTTTATAAAGTCTAGATAATATTTTAGAGAAATAATAATATTTTCCCCAAATTTTTAGGCTCTTTAAAACTCAAAATACATCAACCAACTCAGAAAAATAAAAAAAGGGGCTGGCGGGTTCGAACCCATGACCAAGGTTGCTACAATCAGCGCCTTGAGTCGCAATCGAAGACCAGCAAGCCCAACGACGGCTAGTGAAAGTAACTCATCGAACCCAAGACCCAAGCACTGTTCACAATGCCTTAAACCCACGCCGAAAACTAATACTCCCAAGATCGTTTTCTGTTATGTATAGGAGTTAAAATCTCTTTCTTTACTTGACTGTTTATAACTCTTTTTTTTTATAAAAAAAATCTCAATTCCTCAATTGCTTTGTATCATAAAAATCTAATTCCTTCCAGACTACGTTCTTTCCAAAATACTGTATATTAGCACGTATTTAAACTTATAAAACTCTCATTTTCGACAATATAATAAATTTTTCCTCCAAATTGTATTAATGTACTCATACTACCCAACTTTAATTTTGTATAAAATATTGTCCTTCTTCAAAACATCTTTATAAAAATTTTATACCATTAAAATGCCCCAAAATAAATATTTGTGAGATTAATTTTATATTTCTTCATTATAATAGAATCTTTAAAACTTTTTATACACAATGCTTTTTTTTTGACCTCTACATGAACAATCTAATATGCATCATTTAGAAGATTTTCATTCCTACAACCCGCTAGATGTTACTTTCTTTTTTCTTTTATTTCACAAGTATTTTATCCATCAAGTTGAAATACAACAATATTTCTACAAGCCATGATATAGTTCTACTAGTACTGTGCAATCTACATTCATCATATAAATCAAAATTTAACAACTAAACATATGTCAAACTAGCATGCATAATATCACTAAATTAGAAAGCACAAGAAATACCCACCTTAATGAAGATTCTAATGTAGAAGAAAAACTCATAGAAAAAGCTCCTAGCTCCAACACAATTTGCCTAGCACTTCTCCTCCTAGCAAAATCAACCCCAAGCTCCAAAAAATGGCAAATTCGAAACCTCTTTGCTCTCTTTATTTTCCTTTCTCTTTGAATCTTTAGTTTAAGTGCAAATGACATACAGTGTGTGTGTGTGTGTGGGGGGGGGGGGGGGGGGGGTGGTTATATACAAAATTTGTGTGCCTAGGATTAACCCCACTACCCAAATAACCACCCATGTTCTCACCCCACTCTCCCCACTTCTCTAATTGGCTGACCATGCTTCTCTTGTGTATGCACAAATGCACGTGTAGTGCACATGCACACTCTTCTCATTTATTTTATATTATTTTATTAATTTGTGTAGCTACTAGTTGTTACAAGATAAATGTAAAAGTGTGTACACATTAGAAGTAGGTCCTTTTAGTGGGCTTCTCATTGTGGGCTTAGTTTATTTTTATTTTATTTATTTCAATGGACTTAGAGTCATCTATTAGGCCTATGAGTTCTAATTAAGAAAAAGACAACTAAATGAGATAAAATAAATGAAAGGAAATTTATGCATAACTTAATAAAACTTTGGAACAAAATTTGAGATGAAATTTGCACGTGCTTTCCACGTGCAAAAAAAATGCATTTTATTTTAAAAATTAATACGGGATGTTACACTCTCTCTCTCGCTTTCATCTCCTGACTCTCTCTCTCTATTTCCCCTTGAACCCAATCGACGCCACCTTGCCTTCCCTTCCTCCTCGTCCATCTTCGTCAACTCATCCTGCAACCGTCCTCGTCGTCCTTCGTCCTCAACCGCAACCACCGTAGCCACCCATCATCTCGTTGTCATCCCCGTCATCAAGCTCCCACCGCCAACCGAAACCCATCGCCACCGCCATCTCCACATCTTCCCTTGTTTTCTTCCAAAACAGGGCACCACCTCGAGCTCTTCCTTGCCGTCGTCCATCACAGCAGTCGACGTCCCCTTGCTGCCCCATCACAGCCTTTCTCCGCCCAGTCGACCACCACTTTCGCCCCAGTCGCCGCCTAGCCCCTCCGTCGAGCTGCTGTCCCCGCTGCTCTCTCTCTCTCTCTTCCCTATCGCTATTATTGTTCGGGAGTAGGGGGTTGTTGTTTGCTGTTTTTGGAGGAGTAGTTGCTATTTGCTGTTTTGGGAAGCCTTGCTGTTGTTGTGTTCTTGTGCATGTTGTGTGTGCGTGCCTTTGCGAGTGCGTGATTGTACATGTCTTGCACGTGTCACCGTCGGGATTCTCATCCCGTTATTCCTTCGTGTTCGAATTAACTATCTAAAATGCAAGTCTCTCTTGAACTAGTTCTTTTTTCCTGTTCAAGAACTCTTTTGATCTCCTCTAGTAGATCTTGATTATTATCGGATTGTTATACTATTCATCTGAGGGTTTACACTTTACACGAGCTAACCCAAGATATTCTCGAATTCGTGCCAATATCTTCGACTTAAACCCTAGTCCCTATTGCACATTGCATATGCACGTTATACATGAAAACAAGTAGATCCATGTTATAGAATTGTTTGATGACTAGAATGTTACCGATTGAATATTATTTCCATGAATTAATTGCCTTGATTGTAAATTGTATCATAAATCTTGGAATTGCATGTTAATCACCAAATAAAACTTTTGTTAATTAATTTCCATAATACTGCATGTTTGTGTGATGAATATATTGCCAATTCATGTTAAATTATTTACTGACCTGCTGCCTACTTCTTTTGTATCACACTTTTGAACCTATTGCTGAAATAATTTTAATAAACTTTTTAAACATAAATTGTAGCTCCATGTGTCTATTTTCCAAAACATTCGACGGAATTGAATTCCGATTTATAATCTGCTAGATATCAGTCTTTTAGTACTGCTAGGTCTTGATTTCCAGATTCACAAATTTTATGTGTATCACCTTGATTTATTAATAAACAGAACATGTTAACAGTAAAATTAAAATGTGAAATAAATTCGACTGAGACTAGACATGCATAGAAATCCCCCTGATTTTTTGTGGAATTATTTGATGAGTATTCAGACCTGATGCATATATGTGAACACAATCTATAACCTGCTGCCTGAACATAAAATCTGTAAAGAATAAGAATTTGAACCTAGTTTCTGTGATTTTTATGTATCATGTGTATATTTGTTGGAACCGAGAGAGAGAGTCTAGTTTCTAGAACTTTTGACGGATCCAGATTTGCTTTACTGTAGCAGCAGAAATATTTATTTTTGTATGGTAATATCCTATTGTCCAGATTGTATGAATTGTGTTGATTTAATATAAATATTTCTTGCTTTGTTTATAATGAATAGAATTAGTCACACCTAGTATTACACAACCTCGAAATCTTCTTGCATGCTCACATAGGATGAAATAAAATATTAACAAGCCGGGGTATTAAGGGATGACTTGGTAGTGAACAATCGGAAATCGTACTCGGTAGGGTCCTTCTTGCTTACATGGATTATTTACATGAAAGGTGGAGAAATGCTTGTCATTGTGTTATCACGTTATCATGATATCTTGTTATCTTGTTACTGAGTACACGATCTGTTGAGTTCACCATCAGTCTAAAACGTTCACTGTTTGCATGCACCGAAACTGTGGAATGTGACGTGGTACTATGTGCATTAGATAGGTTAATAAAATGAATAATAACCCTCACTTGACATTTCATACTTGATCCTGTATACTGTCATCAATATTGATCTTGAATTGAAATATTAATTATTACATGATTAAACATAAACCCTTGACATTATTGATAATCCTTATTTTTTGTTCTTGACTTTGATTCATTCCTTCATTCTTGATATACCATGTCTTTTTTTTATTGTTCTCCGTTTTCCACTACTTGTTGTCCATGACTTGCTCTAAGGATATTATTTTCTCTATTTTTAGATCACAAGTTTACAGGTACTGAAGGAGCGATACCAGAAGGAATTGGTGAGCAACGATTTTACAAGATGGAGTCCAAGAATAGATTGCTTGAATTATCTTTATGCTATTTTTTTCCTTTGAACATTGTTATTGATATTGTACGTTGTTTTGGGCTTTTATGACCCGGAGTTTGTTTTATCCCAGATGTTGGATATTATGTTTTGAATCATTTCATTTATTATTGAAGTTTTTCTTTGTTTATGTGATTATATTCTCTTGCGTAGTTGTGATTGTTATTCATATTGTTGATTTAGACTGGTACAACTTATGGAAGGTGTTTACATCTTCGCTGGGTCTTCGTCACGTACTCGTATTCCTGTATTTTGGGAAGTGGAGTGTGACACCCTCAAAGTTAAAATAACCTTCGTTATCAAAGTTTAAATAAATTTGTTTCAAAATATATTATCAAAAAAATATATCCAAAATAATGGCCTAAAAGCTCGTATTTTAATTTTTTTTTTAATGTTAGAATTTTACTAAGTGTATTTGGTAAGCGGGTTGAAGTATTCCATGATGAAGTATTCATAGGAATATGATGGGGAGAACGAGTATTCAAAAAATACTTTATTACTATGTTTGGTGTGGTACATTATATTTATGGAAGTTCTTCTACTCACATAAGAATTTCACGAAAATACCATACAACAAACAAGTAAGAGAAAATGAGAAGGGGAGAGGTGGGTACCTATGGAGGTGGTGACGGCGGCGGTGGTAGTGGTGACAACGATGGTGATGATGGCGGTGGTAGTGGAGGCGATGGTGAAGGTGGTGGTGGTGGTGGCCATGACGTCAGTGGTAGAGGTAGACATAAGTGGTATTGATAAAATAATATTTTATAATTTTATTAAGGCTAAATATTAAAAAAACCTCACCCATCTATTGTGCATTTTAAAAAAAACCACACTCATTAAAAAAAAAAAAGAAGAAGAAGAAGAAGAAGAAAAAAACCCTCACCCAACTATGTTTTTAACACAATTTATTTTAAAAAAACCTCACTCACCCATGCCTAGAAAACATAGTTGGGTGAGGTTTTTTTATAAAAATAAGTTTGGTGTGGTTTTTTTAAAATGTACAATAGTTAGGTGAGGTTTTATTATATTTTGTTTTTTATTATTCCATTGGGAATAGATTCGTACCAAACAAGGGGCAAAGGTTGTCCACTCATTGTCATCAATTTTTAGTAAGTACGACAAAAAAAGATACAAATAAAATAGACACATGGTTGCAACCATATATATATGAGACATTTGGATTTGTGGAGAAGTTGGAATATGTTAAAAGATTTTTCAGGAAAATATATTTTCCTGAATATTTTGGTTGCTTCTAATGAAAAAATAGTTTTAAAAAAATTGTTTGGATGGAAGAAACAAAAGAGCATAGAAGAAAATAAACAATAATAATTAAAAAGATATTAAATGAGTTTTCGTGAGTTTTTCACTCTATTTTGCAACTTTTTTGTAGAAAACATTTTAATCAAAAGAGGCATACCACTTCATATGGTGGAAAAGCTATCCACCATTTTTTTGTCCATCAAAACACAAAAATATGCATGAAAACTAATATTCCACATAATCCAAATATTTTACAACCATTCAAACACCCCCATAACGAATCTCCATGTAGCCTCTTTCCAACTTTCCATGTAGCCCATTCTAGCCAAGCTGGACAGGGTCTTGGTGTCCACAGATTGGGAAACGAAATTCCCGCTGGCCTCAGCCAAGTCCCTACCTAAGCCAACTTCGGATCACGTCCCAATCTTCCTTTCTGCAGGGGAAGTTCAAAGCAGAAAACCGGCTAAATTCCGGTTTGAGAAGGCCTGGTTAGATATCCAGGGGTTCCACCACATGGTTAATGAGTGTTGGTCCCGCCCTACCAGGGGTATTGAGGCGACGGCAATCTGGTGTGAAAAAATCTGCAGGCTTAGGGGCAAGCTGCGGAAGTGGAACCGGACTAGATTCGCATTAATTTGGAGATCAAAGGAGTCCCTTCTTGAGGGTATCGAGGATCTCAAAAAATTGGAAGAATCCAGGGACCTTGTACAGGAAGAGCGGATGAAATTGCTCCAGCTAAGGCAGGATATTGATCAGCTCTACAGGTTAGAGAAAATCAGATGGCAGCAACGGTCGAGAGTTACATGGCTCAAAGAGGGGGACGCAAATACCGCCTTTTTCCACCGAGTTGCCAGTGCTCGGCGTAGAGCCAACATCATCTACTCTGTCAACTCAGACACCGGCCTTATCCAAGGCAAGGAAGCGATTAAGGTGGCCTTCCAAGCTCATTACAAGGGGCTCTTTGGGCGCAAAGCTGAGTTCAGATCCACCCTACGACCTGACTTCTGACAAGACCAAGCAAATGACCCAGGGTCTGAAATGCAATCCATTGAAGCACCCTTCACTGAACAGGAGGTATGGAAGGCTGTCCAAATATTGGGCAGTGATAAAGCCCCGGGACCAGACGGATTCCCGATCATGTTCTATCATATATTTTGGGAGGAAATCAAAGGAGACCTGCTAAAACTGTTCGATGACTTATATGAGCACAAGCTCAAAATGGGGAGGATCAACTACGCAGAGGTGGTGCTAATCCCTAAACAAGAAGAATCATAACGCATAGGTGACTTCCGCCCCATTAGCCTGCTTAATTGCTCGGTAAAGATCATCACGAAGACCCTTGCTAACAGATTGGGTAAGGTGATGGAAGGCCTCGTCAGCCAGGACCAGACAGGCTTTATTAAGGGACGATGCATTCAGGACAGTATTGCCACTGCTGAAGAAACTATCCACCATTGCCATGCCTCCAATGCGAAGAGCTACCTCCTCAAGCTAGACTTTGAGAAAGCCTATGATTCAGTAGAATGGGATTGTCTGTTGGAAGCAATGGCGGGTCGGGGGTTGGGAGAGAAATGGATCAGATGGATCCATACATGTCTCACAACCAGTAAAACAGCCATCTTGACCAACGACTCGGCGGGTCACCCATTCCCTGCAAGCAAGGTCTGAGACAGGGAGATCCCCTGTCCCCCCTCCTCTTCACCATTGTGGCAGACGTTCTCAGGGCTATGATAAACAGATGCTGTAGAGCAGGCTGGACTGTGCCCGTGGCTAAAGGCGTACAGCGGCAAGGGTGCTCCATACTACAGTATGCAGATGACACTCTGTTTTTTGGCAATGGAAACCTAAGGGAAACCATTGTCTTCAAGGGGATACTATACTGCTTTGAGGCGTGGTCTGGACTCAAAGTTAACTTCCACAAGAGCGCTATTACGCCGATCGCCCTGCCTCCTGAAGAGACAATGGAGCACGCCTCCATTCTCAACTGCTCCGTCAAGCTGTTCCCAATTCAGTACCTGGGATAACCACTGAGACCTGGGAAACTCAAAAAGGCGGACTGGCTCCCCATCATTGACAAGGTTGATAAACGTCTTATTGGATGGAAAGGGAAAGCCCTCTCCCTGGGAGGGAGGGTTACCCTCATTAATGCAGTCCTGACTAACCTACCTACTTATTATCTCTCCTTCTTCGAGATGCCACGATGGGTGATTCAAAGAATTGACCGGACTAGGAAACGTTTCCTGTGGAAAGGGGCAGACCCAGACCGGGGAGGCTACCATCTAATCAGATGGGAGAAAGCTTGCATGAAAAAGATCCACGGAGGCCTGGGCATTATCGATTTCCGGGACATGAATCTAGCTCTTCTGGGTAAATGGTGGTGGAAGGTTTTCCACCCCAATGGAGAGGGGTGGCAACAATTCGTTCAGGGGTACTTGCGCAAGAATGGTACTAGAAATCTAGGCTTCAGGGTAGGCCCTAGAGTGTCTCACTTCTGGAAAGAAGTTGCTAAGACGTACGAACCATTCAATAGCTGTGTTAAATCGGTCATTGGCAATGGCAGACTTACCAGGTTCTGGTGGGACAAGTGGTGCACAAATCATTCTCTCAGGTCCATGTTCCTGGATCTATATGAGCAAGCATCCCTACCACACTGTACGGTGGCAGCAGCTTGGAAAAGAGGAGTGTGGAATCCAGCCTTCAAACAGCCGCTTGACACGGAGTCCCGGCGCAGACTGACGGTACTTAAGACTTACATCACTAGCTCTAGAATTAGATGCTCTCAGGGTCCCGACAAGATGACCTGGGATCTGGAGAAGAACGACAAGTTCTCGGTTCGCTCACTGTACAGCCGTGTCCACTTTAGGGGTTGCACCCCAAAATGGTCAAACATCGTGTGGAAAACAAAGGCGCCCCTCAAGATAAAAGTTTTCATCTGGTTAGTATTGAACGATGCAATCTTAACCAGTGAGAACCTGAGCAAGCGACAACCAAATTTGGAAGCACAGTGTGGGTTCTGCCAGAACAACTTGGAAACTAGAGAGCACCTGTTCCTACACTGTCCTAGGAGCAAAGCGGTGATGGTCGAGGTCCTCAGTGCGCTAGGGACGAGTCTATACCCTAACTCATATGAAGACCTATGGTTGGGGTCCCTATTTGCGACGGAACGAAGGGAGATGAGAGAGGCGTGGTTTCTTGCGATCGCCGCTACGACTTGGGTGATTTGGCTAGATAGAAACAATTTTTATTTCCGTAGAACCTGCAATTCCATTTATGGTAATTTAAGTCATATTATGCATCTAATCTCATTTTGGGCCAATATGACAGCAGCAGGCCCCAAGGGCAGAATTGCGACAGTATTTCAAGGACAGGACTTCGACGATGAGGAGATCGAGATTGGCCCGACGATTGACTGAGCCATGAGGCACGAGCTGTGTTACCCACCACCCCAGGGCTTGTTGGGGGGAAAGATGTTTTTTTGTATTTTGCGTTGTTTGTTTTATCCTGCCCACTATGTTCCGGGGGGAGAATGATTTTGCTGTTTTCTTTTTTAGGACTTTTGATGTATGCTCAGTACTCTGAGTTTTGTTTATTAATCGCTGATTAATGAAACAGGGTGGCCAGACTCCACCTTTTCCTTCAAAAAAAAAATAACTTTCTAATATATTTGTAAAGATAGTTCCAAACTCTTGACCCAAAAACTGCACAAGAATAAAAAAAAAAATTAATTTCATCCACCAGGATACATAGACCTCAATAGATTCTCATCAAGGTAGGAAAAATATCCAAACTGTGCTGATATCATTGGTGAATAGAGGAATGTCACGAGCATTACCATTGAGGCAAACACTTATGCCTGACGACAACAAGTTCAATCACACTAGTGGAAAATAAATATTACAACTAGCACTATCCAAGATACCAAAAAACTAACATTACGCTCATAGAATATAGAAATCAAGTGCATGATACATGCAAGAAAGAAATTATCATTCACTAAAGGGGTGTTGGGTTGGTTGTAAAATATTTCCAAACTGTTAAGATTATTGTAGATAAAAGAAATATGTAGAAATGAGTTCTAAAGAAGTGGTTTGTTTGGATGTAGTTTTATTATAGTATAGGATAGAGAGGAAAGAGAGAAATTTAATTTTAGAGGATTAGGTGGAGTGATTTTATTGAATTGTGTAAAAAAATAGCACAGCGAAACAATTTTAAAAATGCTTCAGTTGAGCTACAGTAGCTTTTCGCTGAGTTCAAAGGGTTTTTTTCTGGATTTCTTTTGGTGCTACAGTAGCGCTACAGTGCGAATCCAAACCCAAGCTAAATCCATCCATCGAAATTCGTGAACAGTGTTTCTCCCCTGGATTTCTTTTCCTACAATAGAAATACTGCCAACCAAACAACCTATAGCTACATTGTGAATCCAAATCAAAGCCAAATTCATCCATCCAATTTCATGAACAGTGCTTCTTCCCTAGATTTCTTTTTCTATAGTAAAAATACTGCCAACCAAACAACCCTTAAGGGGGTGGTTTAATTGCTGCAAAAATTCTTTTCCAAGGAAAAGTATTGTAGCAGTGCTTTGATTAGGTGTAAACGGTTGCATTTGGCACTATTTGTTGGATCCTGTAGGCAAGGCAAGAAACACTAGAGAGAGGGGGGGGGGGGGGGTGAATAGTGTTGTATAAAAAAAATAACGAAATTGAACTTTTTCTTACTGTCCAGTCTACTTGAAAAGGGAATATAGTCGACTGGGGCGTCAGAATAGAAGAGTATTTTATACAAGTCTGATCAGTCGACTTATAGTTGAGCTCAGTCGACTTGTCAGAAAAGTTTTCGAATATTATGGTATACCAGTCTGATCAGTCGACTTATAAAAGAGGGATAGTCGACTTGCCAAACAAGTTTCACAGAGAAATTAAAAAGCAATTAAAGAAAATACAACCACAGAGAGAATCAACCACAGAGTACACAGCGATATATCTTGGTTCGGTCCTCCCGACCTACATCCAGTCTCCAAGCAACCCACTCGAGATTTTCCACTATTCTTGAAAAAAGTACAAGAATACCCTACGGCGTTAGATAACAACCTTGTCCAACTCGTAGACCTCTCTCTCCACTAGATAGAGCAAACCCACTCTTCAACCAAGAGTGAAAACCTAACTCTACAACCTAGAGCCATACTCTCCAACCGAGAGGACCACTCTTACAACCCAAGAGTGAAAGAAAACAATAAAAGAGTTACAACAACCTATAACCTTGTTGTGATTGTGATTTTTGTATGGAGGCTAATAGGTCAACTTCCGAAATCAGTCTAAAACGAATTCAATGTTATACTAGACTGATTTCAGAGAACCAAGACTTAGAAGATTATGAATGCTTGTTTGAATACTTGTTCTCTTTTTCAAAAGCAAAAACTTAAACTTTTATCAAAAATGCTTGGAACCTCTCCAGGGTGATTCCTAGGCTCTCTATATAAGATGAATCACTAGGACGTTGTAAAACAGTTAATAAAACTGATTTAAAATGGATATAAAACTTTTGAATTCGAATTTTTTTTTTAAAATTCTGAAAGCTGTCGAAACAACTTGAACAGTCGACTGGGTTGCCATGATGAGTCGACTGGTCAGAGTTTGAAAAAGTTCAGACAGTTTCGTACTAGTATAGTCGACTGGTACTCAACAGCTGATCTTAATCAAGCTTATTTTGACCTTTAAACTTGTGAAAAACACTCAATTATAAAGATATGTGTGAGTGTGTGTGTGACAAGGCTATTACATCATTCTAAGACTCAA
The DNA here is from genome assembly GCA_017893485.1 of Hemerocallis citrina. Classification (NCBI taxonomy): domain Eukaryota; kingdom Viridiplantae; phylum Streptophyta; class Magnoliopsida; order Asparagales; family Asphodelaceae; genus Hemerocallis; species Hemerocallis citrina. The sequence continues at coordinate 71,526,359 of CM030361.1, forward strand.
AGAAAAAAATTACAATTGGTTACAATATATTTAATAAAACACATTGAAGCACTGAATCTTGTCTTGATCTTGAGTCTTGAATTTGAGCTTGAGCCATTGTCTTTAGTTGTTGAAGCTTGCTTGATCAATCTTGTCTTGAACTTAGAACTTTGTAGCTTGATCAAATTTTCTTTGAGAGCTTCATTGGATCAACTTTGCCTTTGTGTATCACACATGGTATTGACATTGATACATCCTGCAATATATAAGAAGTAGCACAACTTTGCATTGTGTTATAGTCATCAAAACCAAGAATCAACACTGTTCACATATATTCCAATTAGTTATTTCTCTCCCACTCTCTCTCCACTGCTAAGTTTGCTTTTGTTTGCTTATTGTTTTACAAAATACAAATATTTCCTATTTCCTTGGATGATGTGGGACTAAAGAACCTTACTTAAGTTGGCTGCTTTGTTCTTTCCGGACTTTAGATTTTTAATTAAAAGTAACCCCTGATTAACCTATAGTAATGTGGATTAAGCCATATTTAATTAAGATTAAGCCCTTATTAGGTGTTTGGTTAAGTTTTAGTTTAAGTAATCAATTAAAGTTATTTAACTAGTTTAAGCCCTAATTAAGATTAATTTTATGTAAAACAAAAAAGTCAAAAAGTGTACAATGTTTTTACAACTCGAACAAAGTTAATTTTTTCTCCTTTACTATTTCTGCTACAGTAAATCTATATTTAATCAAAGCTATTTTAAGAAATTAAATCCAAGAAATTGCTTTCGCTGCAGTGTTGTGCACTCTCTTGTTTTTTAAAATTAGATTGAGGCCATACTTTCATCTTTTAATTCATGCATTATGCATATATCTTTAATGAATGCATACAATTTTCAACACATACACTTATCATACCAGACCAACTACCATAACTCAAACTACTTATTCATGAGCTTATTAATAAAACTGTATCAGAAAATATCAAATCAATTAGTTATATGCAAACCTTGTCAAACACTAGTTATAGCTCTTGAACTTGTTCCTTCTCCTCCTTTGCAAAAGTTTTACCGATCATTTTTGTAAACTGTATTGGATACTTTTTCACTTTTTGGTAAGAAAATAGCAAGAAATATTGATGATACTTAAAACACACAACTATGAAGATAATTTCATAATTCTCTTAGAAATTCTAGCATGGGAGCAAGTCATCTCAACAAAAATTAGTTTTAATTGGAAACTACTACCAAGAAAGAAAGAATATAGACACTAATGTGAGGTAGATCAGTGGAAGGGAATATAGTAAGGTAGATCAAGAAAACACATAAATAGATGCACAGCTTGACAGGAATGAATGAAAATAATCGAAGTAATTAAAGAAATCATATGAGGCTAATTGTTTCAGTACAACAAACTGCATGAGAATGCAGATATGAGATCATATTCTATCAAAATACAGATATCAGATCACGTCAGTACAAATCTATCAAAATACCTGGTAATCACCACACCAACCAACATGACGTGCGCATGGGGGAAGGAGGTTGTCGGCAGCGCAGTGCAAGCAACGATGCAAGGGGGTCGACGGTGCGGGGGTAAGGGACAACGTGATTGGGGATTTGGACTTCGACGGATGCAGGGGTTGGTTGACGGATGCCCGGTGACAGCGGTGCGCAAGGGGGGTCGATGGTGCGGGGGGGGGGGGGGTTTGCAACACCCACATTTTTATTTTAATTAAAAATACATTTTTGGCACGTATGATGTAACGCCCCTGTCCCGAGCTCGGACAATTTATACAATTTATAAGACAAATTAGATACTATGTAGTACAACTGCCCACCACAGGCTGCCTCTCAAAAGTTGGTTAACCGATTAGGTGACTCTTGATCCTTGGCTAATACTATTTATATTATATTTATTCTATATTATATCCGATATGGGATTTTCTCACATGTTCCCACTCTGTGCCGAAAGCACAGCAGCATACCATAATGTGAATGCCACGTTTGGCAAGGTAAATTGACTTTGTCAAAGCCAAATCAAGTGCATGCTTTCAACCGTGGGACCCTCCACCACATAATACTCCATTAAATCCATGCATGGATCATTAACAGCACCAGTTTATATATAACCATCCATATATATTATATATACATATATACTATATTTGAAATTATCGGGGTGTTACATATGATGCACGTGCAAATTTTTTCTTCTCTAATTCTTACTCTCATTTACTCATTTTAGCATGCATAATCTTATTTAGCCTTTTTATTTAACCCATGGATCTAAAGTTAAATTTTAGCCCATTAGAATAATTAAAAGGAGAGCCCACTAGAATAATTATGTTAGTTAAATAAAATGAAAGCCCATGAGACAAGCGCATTAATTAAGTCCTATTTTAAGTTGTGCATGGACTAATATATGACATGTAACAACTTTAACTACACATTTTTAAACACTATAGGAATTGTACTCATTTTTGTACATGTGTGTGTGTGCATTAGTGCAACTAAGAGAGGAGTAGGGTGGCCGGTTTTGAGTAGTGGGGAGAGAGAGGGTTGTGTTAGGTTTTGTGAGAAATTAACAATTGGGAATTAGGGTTTATCTCTAGATCTAAGTTGCTTGAGATATTCACCCTAGGTATCAAGATTGGAATTCCTAGACTGCTATCACAAGCCAGTATTTATTCCTAAATACTGGTTTGGGTATCGGGTTATAAGCCCACAAACCCGCGTTCCAATATCCAATCAATTGTACGTTCATTACACGTGTTACACATATGCACGTGCTATATTTATATAGAGAGAATATACCAATATATCTAACAATCTCCTCCTATATTCTCAATATATAAAGTACAGGATTATCTCATCAGATCAGTATACAACTGACTGGCTGATAGCAGTCCGTAAAGGAAAAGCATCATAAAGGTATAGTTTCATAAGAACCAATAGAATTATAAAACTGAATAGTTCAATCAAGACTAAACCAATATAATTAAATAGTTCCAAACCATATCCAATTCAGAATAGTTCACATAGACTAAACCAACTGGAATAATCTGTCATAGTTTCAAAATCAAACAAAGCAAATAAACTTCAAGAACAAAATATGAGTTTTAAGCTCATGAACACAAGAGTTTTAAACTCAACAGAAGTTTTACCATACAAGTGACTAATTTATTCTCGAAAGAAATAAACTGAAATTCTATCCTTGCATACTGCTTTATGTTTACTCCTCCATTTTGAGCAAATCATTATTTTTGAAAACTATGTTGACAAATTCAACTCCTCCATCTTTGCTAGCTTATAGAAAATAAGAATATCAAGAGACACATCTCTAAGAATTCCAACGAATTTCACATAGTATCTAGTTCCACAAAAGAACTTAGTACAATTCATAATTAGCTTGGCAAAAATGTAACGCAAGCATCACAATCAAGTATCTTTAATAAGTAAAGTACATGAACTTTATAGTTTCTACACAAGAACCATACTATGTTTCATATTGGAATGAAAAGACTGCCGTTTCAATCATGGTTTAACAATGAATCATCAAAATTGGAATGAAACATGTATCCATAAAAGACATATCATCAAAATTGGAATGATATTTTGGACAATTTAATCATCGGAAACACATCGACAAGTTTTTATGTTTCGTATTGGAATAATATGATTATTCTAAGTAAATTTTCTAGATATATAATACCATCAAAATTGGAATGATATTATATATTTGTGGAATTTATGTCGAATCATCAAAATTATCTAAAACATGTCAACTGCCTAAAATTGATGCTTAAGTTTGAACTTCTCTATGACTCCAATTGGATTCTAAATTTCAAAACAACTTGGATGTTAAAGCTTTTTACTCAATAGCTTTTAACTCCACTTTCCCCCACAGTTTTGATAATTAGATCACTTTCAAGTCTCTTAACAAGAGCATTAGCCATACTTATTGCAATTGCACTTTATCTATGAGAAAGTTCAACTAGGCTTCTTTCAGCCTTAATGTACTCCTCTTACTATTATAGAGTGAGTTATGAGCTACAGTGCACCGTAGCTTGATAGTCGCATAACAGAATTAGAGAGTTACTTAAACTTCTTAATGGATAACTAGCAACAATTTCTTCAATCCACTCAGCCTTTTCCCCTGCAGAGGATTACACATAGAGGTCTGATTTCATGGATGATAGCACAGTGCCCGTTTGCTTTTTGTTTCCATAACATTTCTGTTTCTCCTAGTGTAAACACATATCTACTAGTTATCGACTTTCACTAAATTCTGAGCATCATAATGCATCAGGTCAGTCATTCATTCGAAGAATGACTAGAGTAGCACAAAGCAAACTCTTGAATACCACTCAGGTATCTCATTTGCCTCTTAAGGGCACTCAAATGTGTATGGGATTATTAGTGAATCTGCAGATCATACCTACCTCAAAGGCTATGTCTATTCTAGTGCAGATCTTTGTATACATGAGACTGTCAATTCCTTTAGAATGATCTACCTGTCTCATAGTTGCACCATCATTAGGTATCAACCTTTTATCATAATCATAAGGTGTTTCAAAACACACTTTTATTTCAATCACTATATTCCCACTTTTGAAACACATTTTGATTTGATGAGTTTGACTAAGAGTTATCCCTTGCCAACTGAAAACTCACCCTTATACCTATGGTGTCCACATTACCTAGGTTTTCATGTTGAATTCTTTGGATAGCACAATTTTAACTTCATTTGTAATAAAGATGTCACTTCCAAGAACTTGCATGTCAACAGAACAAGTAAATAATAGCCACTATATTTGACACACCACAAAGTTGAAGGCACTGATCTGAATTACTTGATTCATATACTATGCTCTTTCAAAAATTTGTCAAATTATTTATTCGTTGGCTATACATGTTTTAAGAATATACAATGATTTTACTAAATTGTAAATCTTGTTCACTAAACATATTAGTTCAAAACTTTTCGGTACAAAATATCAAGTACAAAGTCTTTTAATTATCCTTTATGAATGACAAAATTTTCAATAGATGTAAGGGTAAGAGGAATACTTATTGTAGCAATATGACAAACATGTGAGTAGACATCAAATAAATCTACCCAATTTTTCTCAGTCAATCTGTTAGCTACTAAAAAGTATTAAAATTGCTACTGAACAATCAAAATTAAGTTTCTTCTACAAAACCCCACTTACTTACTATAGTTTTAGCCTCTTTCGGCAGATCAACTAAATTAAAGTATTATTGTATGACACCGAATCATCTCATTGTCTACTAAAGACTCTTCTTAGCTCATTTGTCATTCAAGTTTTCAAGTGTCAGTAAGGCTAGTTCTTGATTCCAACTGTGAATCATAGAATATGTCTGTAGGACTAGACTATTTCATACATTTATATTTGATGAACATATCCTCAAAGAACTTTGCAAGTCTAGATTCTTCTAACACAAATTAGATAGATCCAACATCTGTCCACAGAGCTATATTCTGCACTTTCTAAGCACACAAATATTTGTTGTAGGTCCTACTTTAGGCCTTCTAGAGTCATGTACTCTAACAAAAGTATCACAACACACATTTTCACCTTAACAAAACTGTTTGTGTTTTCATACCATGATTTACAAGGTGTATTCAATTTAGAGTGTAGTAACACATTAGAGATATGATTAACAATACAACATTACTCATAATTACACAAGACAAACAACAGTCAATAATATAGAATTCAACATTTCACTAAGTGTTTGATTCTAACTTTTATCAATACCGTTTGACTGTTGTAAGTAGAGTGTACTAGAGATTATGCCTAATGCAAACTTCTCTAAAGTTGTTAAAACATATTCACTACCTCTATCAAATCTGAATCCTTGATTTTTAGCATTTAACTATAATTTTTAATTCATTAAGAATAACAAGTGCTTCATTCTTCATATATATGACAGACTTATATTAATCATCTACAAAAGAGATTAAATACTTCTGACCAACAATCGTCTCATCTAGTCACAAAGCTACTGAGATCACAAATATCAGAATGTATTGACTCAAGAAGTTGTGTGCTCCTAGAGACCATACTAAATGATTTTCAAGTGATCATAATCTGAGCATAAATATTTGTCATATTTTAATGAAGTGTCATTTAGTAGAGTTATGAGTTTTAACAAGAACAAACAATTTAATATATAGTTCATAGTGATTCTAAATTTCAAAACAACTTGGATGTTAAAGTTTTTGACTCAATAGCTTTTAACTCCATTTCCCTACAAACAATTGAATATATAGTTCTCAAATCTTAGCCAATTATGCTATGTTCAAGAACACAATTAGAACTATTATTATTAATTGTCTCATTTGTTAAACTCAACTTATACATACGATTGACAATATATGTACTTTATAAGAGTTAATACAAAATTACTCTATCACATTTTTCAAAAATTATTTGCTTTCTCTAATGGTTCTAACAATGTCCACTAGCTCAAACACATTGAGCAAAGAGTTCTTTCCTTTACTCGTTCTTCATCATCTTCATAACGCTAAATGAGATAATGACTAACATATTATAATTCAACTTTGCACACACAGTACAATGAACGAGAGGGAACACAACGTAACTAGTAGAGTCATATTCTACATTAAGAGATGCTCTCTCCTAAGTTACAGACATTTGTTATACATCTTATACAATTTTATTTTATTTTAAATTTTAGAGAAGCAAATATGTAATCTCACACAAACTGCAAATAATGGATTTGTCAAAATATCTATACACATAGTATGATAAAATACTTAACAACCCTAAACATGCTAGTTTTCCAGAGCAAGAATAACTATGATCTGAAACTCTCAGTCATATGATCAAACGCACAAAACGTTAACACATTCATCACATGAAAAATACTGAGAAAATTAATGTAGATCATACCGACACTTCAAGTTAGAAGTGTTTTTCCAAATTCGATGGAGAAGCGTGCGTAGTGCAGACTTATCATACCATGATGCAAATCCATCGTCTCCAACATACACAATTTGTAGGTAACATTCAAGTTCCTACATTCATCAAATTGCTAAAGATTAGCCAATTAAACAGATTATTAGCACAATCTAATTCTAGCAACAATTTAATTGGAGATTCGATTTTTATAGTCAACATACAGTTTAACTTATCAAAATAGATATTGTGTTTTAGCACATAGCCAAAACAACTGTTCAACTTGTATTTAATTTAAACAAGTCATTAATACAGTCTTGAACTTAACCACTTAGCAAAATAATTAACAGGAATTTAATACGAGGAAAGTAAAGAACTTATCTTTTACTGTCACTTCCCCTTCAATTGATTAGACTCATGTTTGTTGGGAACAAATCCAAACAACAAGCCATTCTGCGCCAAAGAGACTCAGCATCGAACACCTTGTGTGCGTCGAAACAGATCTGATGATGAGATACAAAAATTCCTTCACTGTCTTCTTCAAATTAGGGTTCTACACACAGATACTTCGGAAACACTAACATGCTCATAGCAAATGACAGCCATAAACCCCAAGGATTCAAGCCGATCAACTCCACAAACCCTTGTTTCTTCGATTTGAGCAGAATCGAGAAGGGTCGAATTCGCAATTCGACTGAAACCCTAATTTTCCTGCTCTCGCGCCTGAGGTGGTGGCTTCCGTCGACTGCGACCGGAGAAGGGAGGAGGCGAGAGGTTCGCTGGTGACGTCGGGTCTCGCTGGCGACGTCGGGACTCGCTGGATCTCAAGTCGAGAACCTCGATTGTGGTCGATAGCGCGCGCCACATCAACGAAATAGGAGGCGACGAGCGGCGATCGACTTCGACACTGGGTCGTCGATGGTCAGCGATGGCGACCATTAAGGGTTTCGACAGCGACGGCGAGGGCTAGATCCGCGACTGGGCTGACAAACAGACCCAACCAAAACAGCGAGAAGGAGAAGACGAGATTTCCTGCAGATCTGCGACCAGATCTCAAGTCGACCACGATGGCGACGACGGCGCACGGCGACGGCATCGGGTCCAGTGAGTCTCTTCTCAAATCTCACAAAATTAATTTAAATATCTCAAGATTGTTAGGTTTTGTGAGAAATTAACAATTGGGAATTAGGGTTTATCTCTAGATCTAAGTTACTTGAGATATTCACCCTAGGTATCAAGATTGGAATTCCTAGACTGCTATCACAAGCCAGTATTTATTCCTAAATACTGGTTTGGGTATCGGGTTATAAGCCCACAAACCCGCGTTCCAATATCCAATCAATTGTACGTTCATTACACGTGTTACACATATGCACGTGCTATATTTATATAGAGAGAATATACCAATATACCCAACAGGTTGGGGGTTATGGTTTTGAAGAGTTGAAAAGGAGTTAGAAAATAAAAGGTTGAGTGGGTAATTAAGGAGAGAGTTATTAGGTGGAGATTTATGCAAATTAAACCCTCCCATTGTCCTATAAATACACCCTCATTTCCTCCTCTCTTGTCACACCAAAACTTAACAAAATGAAGAGAGAAAAAGAAAGAGTGAAAGAGAGTACCTTGTGCTTGGAGGCTTGCTAGGAGGAGAATGACAAGGAGGTGCTAATGGAGCTAGGAGCTAGGAGAGGTCTCTTCATTTGTGATTTTTCATTCTTCATAGAGGTGGGTGATTTCTTACTTTCTAGTTGTAGAGTATGCATGCTAAAAACTATAAATGAGTATTTTAAGTTAATGTTGATATGAAATATGTAGATAAAATCCATGCTAGTGTAATATGCTATGAATGAAAATAGTCTTGTGGTGATTAAGCAAATAATAGATACCATGTTAATTAGAAAGAAGAAATTTGACAAAAGAACTAATACTATGAATTATGTTAGCATGCTTGTAATTTTTTTTGTACATGTTGAGTATATGAAAATTTATTAGAGAATGTCATATTTAAATTATGCCTTAGAATCATGATGCCTAAGAAAGAAGAAAGAAAGCACAACAAAATTTAGTTAGTGCCTGTGTTGACATATTTATATTTGTCATGTTGTATTTGAAAATATAAATTCTTGCATGAAAGAGGTTTTTGTGAAATTCTCATGATTGAGAGACATGCTGGTATTGTTATAAATTTTTAATTTGTATAAGTGAGAACATAAACTAGTTTTTATGAACACTATTATTAAATTCAAGTTTTGAGAAAAATACAAGCCTATGAGTAAAATGAGAAGATGAATTGTTTAAAGAAATGGAAATATGGTTTTAATAAATTTGAAATTTTTTTTTTACTGTTTTGAAAATTCATTTTCAGTCAAGAGAAAGTTTATTTCAAAATCCTAAAGGATTGGATCTTTGGATAAACGAGTTTGTGTGAAAAAGAACCAATTTCTGAATAGTATGAACAAAAGTATATTAATACAACTCCTAAACAGAAATTACACTTGGACTTACTGGTTAGCCAGTGCATTACAGAGCACTGTTTGTAAGAGATTTTGGGTTCGAAACTTGATAGTCACATTTATTTTTTGCTTCTTTTAATTAATTTCCGAAACCCGAGACTTAACTTATGAGCACTTCGGCAAGAGATTTTGACACCAGAGTCCATTGGACTTTCTGGCTAGCGGGTTTGGGCTTTGGGGCGTTACTGTAGCTCCTGGGCGGTTCTAGGTTCGAAACCGAAAGCCAACATTTTGATTTTTTTTTGAGTTTTGAAATTTTTTTAAGGCTTTAAATGTGAATAAAAAAATTGTGAAAAATAATATAATTTCTATAAAATGAAATAGAGTTTATTAAAAAGAGTTGTAAAATATTTGAGATACAAAAAAAATGGAAATTGAGATAGAAAGATGAATAATGTGAACTTCAAAATCTATTATTTAAGAATAGATCTTTCATTTGTGAAGAAGAGTAAAATATTAGTTTGTGAAGTGATTTCTCTTGAAGAGATTACACTCTTATTTTGTTTAAAGAATATTTTGAAGTGAGTTGAGACATTGTATGAGCTTGAAGAATATTTTGAAGTGAGTTGAGACATTGTATGAGCTTGAAGAATATTTTGAAGTGAGTTGAGACATTGTATGAGCTTGAATTTATTCATAAGATTTCATGTGATGAAATTGTGTTCTTGAAAGGAATGATTTGCTCATAAAGATTATGAATGAATAAATAGATCATGAATAGTGACAAGATATTGATCATTTGTGAATAAGTTGAAGATGAAAATATCTAAGTTTAAGACGTGTTTATTGAAGGGTATGTGTACCCATGGATTCTTGTACATGAAAATGTTGTGATTTAGAATTAGTGAGACCTCGGGTACCGGCACTACTGAACTGAAAAGAGTTGAGATATATTTTGAGATATGGCCATGGAGCTATCTTGTATTTGTTGATTTAGTCCAGTAGGAGGTAAAACTAATTCTAGGTATGGAAATTCATTCATGTCTTGAACTTAAGAGTTAGGCACATAAGTGAAGATGTAGTAAACCTGGGCAAACGTAAGTGGGGCACTCTATATAGTCGGGCAGTAGATTCCGGGACTATAGACCCAGTCGGGCGGTGGATTCTGGGACTGTGGTTGCTTCATGGGAGATGGCCATTTATTTTAAATCCGGGACTATGCGTAGTCGGACGGATAGTTTACTGTTCTCCAATGTATATACGTATACCGGGGCTAGAGGGGCACTTGTGGGATGATTCGCACGATGAGGGATCTGTTATAACAGTCGGGCGGTAGATTCCGAGACTGGGATCCATATTCGTAGAATGATCTAAACCTTGTCTTATTACTGGCTAGTTTTCATGGCGAGGGACCGAACCCTTAAATGTGGAGTACGTAGGTGCTTGCCCTCGGACCTATGTAGTATGGGATGCATAGAATTCGAACAAGTATGCATTAGTGTCATCCTAGTATAAAATGTGTGTATTAGGCATTAAGGCATCACATACACTTACATGTTTAGAATAATCACTTTTGACACTTTATTGTTCATTCAAATTGTGGTTTGTTAAAGTATGAAATCGTTATATGTACGGCATAGAGATGATGGTCGAGTATAATTAACATTTTCGTCAGTTGTAAGTGACTGACGTGCCCACAGCTTAATATGCAGGTAATGGATATTTTCATGAAAAAGTAAGGATGTTAAGATGCTGTTGACTAGTTACATTGATGAAGTTGTACAAGTTGTATATTATTTTCAATTTTTTTATCTTCCGCTGTGTAAACTAAATGTAAAGAACTCTGATGTATGATGAAAAGTTTTAATTTCCTTGTAAAATTGTACGAAGTGAAGTATAAAGATCCCGTGGAATCTCGAATTCGGTCTTATTTGGAATTCGAGGCATTACAGATTTGGACTAGGGTTTGTGGAGGAAAGGTCGAATGGTATTGGATTTGGGTCGGGGGAAGGGCTGGGATTTGAGATGGAATTGGATTAGTTAGAAATTTCCAATCTAGCCATATCCATTCAGTTTAATTACGAATATAATAACATTTCTAAAACACTGTGAAAAGTAAAACATTCCAAAAATGATTTCGTAGCTAAGAGTAAATTTCAAAATAAATCAAAGACAATTTTTTTTTTCAGAAATGCAATTATTGATCACTTTCAACAACATTAACAGTTAAATGCTGTAATAAATCCACGGTAGAAAGCCATATATGTTGTAGTGAAGAGTACTCATAATCATTACATATTGCTACTTATTGTTTGAGAACTGCAATGTAAACATGAACAAAAGCAGAACAACTTCTTCCTATTCACAGCCACCTCACTAGTCAAAAGCTTTCCATACCCCAGGTGTTCGATCAAGAATGAAAACAAGAGAACAAGTGATATTGCATTAGCCTGAACTTTTTTTTAGTTACCAAAATGACTAAAAGGTAGGGGTGGCATTCAGGTCGATTGGGCTGGGTCGGGTCGGTCCCGCGCGAGTCGAACCCAACTAAGGGCGGTTCGGGTCAGGTCGCGCACTTAACCGGGCCGAGCTGGGTCGGATTCGACTTAGAAATGTCGACCAGGTCAACCCGCGAACCCTTAAGGGTTGAACCCGTATCGAGTTGATTCGGATCGCGGATTAGCCCGATTGAGCTATTTTGGATTATTATTATTATTTTCAACTCAATACGAAAATTGTAATAAGAGTCAAAGTGTGAAAGAAAACTGTATGTATTATTCATTTGTGTAATGCCCCTGCCCCTAGCTTAGACAATTTATACAATTTATAAGACAAATAAGATACTATGTAGATGTGGGACTATATGTACTCATCGCTCTTTGCTCTTCTCAATTTACCGTGACACACAAGGAGAAGACCATGTGGGCCCCCCCTTTAATGTGCCACGTCACCACCTTGCTATGGAGTACAACTGCCCACCACAGGCTGCCTCTCAAAAGTTGGTTAACCAATTAGGTGACTCTTGATCATAGGCTTTATTATTTATTATTATTTTATTCTATTAAACTCCCGATGTGGGACTATGTGCCACGTCACCACCTTGCTCTGACTGAAGTCAAACAGAGCATTTGCTCTTCTCCTTTACCGTGGCCACCCCCACCTATGCACATATACCTTTTGTTAACATATACATATATCATCAGCCTAATTTTTACCAAATATTCAACCGCCAATTCACTTTATCAACATATATATATATATATATATATATATATATATATATATATATATATATATTATACCCTTTGAAAATTACGGGGTGTTACATTTTGAACTTCTATGATTTTTTAACAATTTTTCTACATACAATTTGCTAGATGTTGTTGGTCTTCAATTTGCTATTGTTGTTGTTGGTATTCGGATGAGTTGCTTCCACTTGTTGACGTGTCGATTCTGATTCCTTGAGTCCAATCTTCAGTCTTCTTTAAATATTTCGTGCACACGAGCATGTCCAACGATTGAGGCTTCAAGCGATTCCTGAAATCTATTGGAACCCTGTCACTTGTACAAAATGCACTTTCTGAAGCAATTGTAGAGACATGAGGAGTTAGTAGATCTTTAGCCATATGTTTAAGAATATTATAAAGATGTTCATGTTCTTTTCACCATTGTAGCACATTAATCTTAGCATTAAAACTTTCACTATATTGTAGATTATACCAATTTAATTCATTAGGTTGATTAATCATAGGTTTTTTATTGAATTTGAGTAAGTAATTAAAAGTGGCATCGTCTAATTTACTCTTACCCTTACCTCTAGAAGTAGACGAAGAAGAAGTGACTATACCAATTGTACTACTAGATGCAAAAGTTATATCATAATAATCATACAAGTTATTCAATGTCGATTCAAAGCTAGCTAAAAATTCGTAGCAAATAATTTCAGATTCATTTCCAAGTAAAGTAAAAAATTTCAATCAAACTCCTCGTACCTGCTTATTTGATACGAGGATCCATAACTGTAATAATACAATAAAACATAGAAGGATGACTAAAATAATTCAAAATTTTAGTGTATACGGGTTTAACAATATGACCAATGAATATGTCATCAATCATTTCTTAAAAAGTTTGCATCATAGTAATTAGTGAAATAAAAATACTATGAAAATTAGAATCATAAGATTTTGAAAATTTCAAAGTTGCAATTTTAAAAGGTTCTAAAAATCGTAACAAAGATTCGCAAAATACCATGATTATTCATTCATTTGAAAAAAAAATCATATTTTTTGCAAGACAAAAAATATTTATGCACGCTTTATATTGAGTAACAACATTTAATAAATCAAAAGTAGAGTTTCATCGGTGTTTAACATCCTTAGGAAATTTTCTAAAAAGTACACCCTTAAACTTACACCATTCTTTAAATTGTTCAAGCATAAGCCCACTTAAAGCGATAAAGTGTACACAATTTCTAATGTTATGCACAAATGATTCGGCTATTTTATGCATCTTGAATACATAAATTTAAAATATGACATGCACATTTAATATGAAAAAATTCGAAACATGAAGGAGCTAATTGTGTTTTTAATGTACCAATCGAAGCATTGTTGTTAGATGTATTATCAAAACTAATCCAAAAAGTTTTATCACGAATATAAATGATATCACAAACTTCTAAAATACGATGTGCACTTACTACCACTATGGGGATACAATAAAGCCGCAAGTGATATGATAATCTTTTGAATAATCCAATTACTATCGATCCAATGACGAGTTATGCCCATCATTAGAATATCGTTACAACATTTTCAACAATCGTAAGTTAACTATAATCTACAAGTTAAACTATACAAAAGTGCAATTAAACCGTCTCTCATATCATTGTAAAGTTTAAAACAATCAGATTTGAGTGTGTTTCTAGGAATTCTTTTAAAATATGGATTTAGTGCATGTTGGTTAAATGTTTCTACGTTCCTACTCTCGGAATAGAAAAAATGTAACTCCTCCTTAATAACTAGTCGGACCATTTTCCGTCGAACATTTTCATGATCATATGGGTGGCTAACTACATGTCCGATCCTAGGGTGGATTTTTTGTTGGCCGAGTTGGTCTTGTAATAGGTCCTTGCGTACGTTCTGAATGTGTCGTTTAATTGTACCCGTTCCCTTACCCTTCCTCAATTTGTAACTCTTAGAACAAGTTTTACAAATCTTATGTCCTACACTCGGATTCCTCTTCGGGGATATAGTCATAATATTTGTGCCAATCACTAGTTTTCCCCACAATTTTCTACTACTAGTGGGTTCGGTTTGTTTTATTTGTGTGTCAACATCATGCATTTTTTCTTCAGTGTCGTGTGGAGGGATATCGTGGGTTTCTACCATAGGATTCGGTGTAAAATCGGGCGGTATATGTGGGACTATTGGAGGCTGACGTGAAAAGCCAGTGGAATCTTGTCCACTTTGGCTACGATCGCTACCTCGTGATCTAGACATGGCAATAGTGTATGTGAAAATAGTGTATGTAAAAAAAATAACAATTTATAGTGTTCTAATAGTGTATGTGAAAAAATAAAAAAACAATCTATGAGAGATATGATAAAAAAAATTCTAAAAAACAATAAGAAAGTTGAGAGAGAAAAATACAAAAAACCAACAAGCAATTTGTAAAAAAAATTAGAACTACGATAAAAATAAAGAGTTGAGAAGGTTGTAAATAAGGTTGTAAATTTTAATATCGTACTCCGAGAACAAGAACAAGGAAAGGGAATTTTATTGTTTCTCTCACTATTTGTAGTCATATACTCTTTTTGATAACAGGTGCGCACGAGATACTTGATTAACAGGATTAACATGATTAACATTGAAGTCCATGTCATCACAATATTTGTAGGACATCTTTGGTCTAAATTCCACTTGCTCATTTATACTTGGTCAGTTTCAACTTTCCTTAGGTTCTCATCATTTAGAGCTTTCGCTATCGTTTAGGTTAAAAATTTCAAATATAGCATTTAGTATTTAACAATCGTCGATGAGCACTGTTATTGTTTCTGCTAAATTTGGAATATAAAAAAATCAGACGGATAATCTTCATCCGTCTATCTTTTTTTTAATAGCTTTATCGTAAATTAGTAAGGACATTTTAGTAATATGAGAAAGAAAAAAGAGGAAAGTAGTGATCGTTTTTTAAAATTGTAAAATGGTATTTCGTAAACAAATAATGACATTTTCGTAATATGTAAAAGAAAAGTTTTGTGGAGAAGTGATCAGAAGAAGTTCTTTTGACCGATTTTTTTTAATGACAGTTTTGTAAATAAGTAATGAAATTTTTGTAATTATTTCAGTGGCATTTTCGTAATATTTAGGGAAAAAGAATCTGAAAAAGTTTTATGGACGGAAGATGATCTTCAGTCCGACCATATTCAAAAACAAAAATTTAAACGGACGGAGCTTCATCCTCCATCTTCTATATTTAGAAGTTTCTAAAGCCGATGCTATTTTTAGCGATGGACTGTTCACTCATATTCTAAATTTTAGTTTTTTAACGAACGATAGTGGGGGATTTTTTTTAATCTCAATTGCTAAATTTTGAGTTTTTAGAAAACGACACTGGATGCTCTTTAAAATAATTTTACTGACAATGGCACATCAGCCAATTTCACTATTATTATTGCATTGCATGAACTAACTTGATGCTGTTTGTTTTTGGGGTGTGGGGGCAACAGGTGTGAGTTCTTGTAATTTGTGTAGTGGAAGATGTGGTACTGGCGCTGGTCCTATCCTCGGCTGTAGGATCGGCTCGAGGGTAGCCAGAGGAGGTAGAGGCCGGATGCTCGGCTTGAATCTCGTAGCTCGGCTTGGATCTTCGAGGCTCGGTTCGGACTCTTGTACCTGCACACTGCCTAGAAATACTGGGAGAAGCCCCAGCGATAGACCCTCCGACGGTCTAGTCAGTCACTGAGAAAGCAACAGTAGCTAGGGCTCGGGTGGGAAAAAGTTTATTATCTTTGGAAGTGAGGAGGGGGTCTAGTAATTTGTGTAGTGGAGGATGGTCCGGAGCCAAACGTCGAGCGCCGAGCCATAGCCTGAGTTAGGAATTTGGCTCGGAGCTTATGACTAGCACTTCGAAAGTCGAGCATCGGTGGGCGAGCCTTCATGCTCGGATGCCGAGGGTCACTCTGAGCGTTGAGCCCCCCACTTGCTGTAAAACCTAGAGGGTGGCTCGAGGTCACTACCGAGCATCGAGCCCCCTGCTTGCTGTAAAAGCTAGGGGGTGGCTCGAGGTCACTGCCGAGCGCCGAACCCCCCCGCTTGCTGTCAAAACTAGGGGGTGGCTCGAGGTCACTGCCGAGCGTCGAGCCCCCCTGCTTGCTGTGAAAGCTAGGGGGTGGCTCGAGGTCACTGCCGAGCGCCGAGCCCCCCTACTTGCTGTGAAAGCTAGGGGATGGCTCGAGGTCACTGCCGAGCGCCGAATCCCCCTGCTTGCTATGAAAGCTAGGAGTGGCTCGAGGTCACTGCCGAATGTCTATCCCCCCCCTCCCGCCCGCGCGCGCTTGTTGTAAAAGCTAGGGGGTGGCTCGAGGTCGCTGCCGAGCGCCGAGCCCCCCTGCTTACTGTGAAAGCTATGGGGTGGTTCGAAGTCACTGCCGAGCATCGAGCCCCCCGGCTTGCTGTAAAAGCTAGGTGATGTCTCGAGGTCACTGCCGAGCATCGAGCCCCCCAGCTGCTGTGAAAGCAAGGGCCTGCCGAGCGTCGAGCTCCCCAGCTTGCTGTAAAAGCTAGGGGGTGGCTCGAGGTCACTTCCGAGGGCCGATTCCCCCCCAGCTTGCTGTGAAAGTTAGGGGGTGGCTCGAGGTCACTGCCGAGTGCCGACCCCCCATGCTTGCTATGAAAGCTAGGGGTGGCTTGAGGTCACTGCTGAGCGCCTAACCCCCCCCCCCCCCCCCCCCCCCCCCCCCACCCCCAGCTTGTGTAAAAGCTATGGGGTGGTGTAATACCTCAGATTTTAAAATAATGATTTTGAGATTAATAAATGAATTAATATGATTTTTAGTGATTTAATAAATATTTTTCTGAAATTCATCTTTTTTACACATGCAAAACACGTGCATATATTTTCTTGGGAAGTTCAAAATCAGAAATTATTTAGGGGAAATCTATTATTTATTAGTAAGTATTATTTGTGAATTTTCTGGATTTTTCTAATATTTATTTGACCTACTTGTAAATATTAAAAAAGATGGACTTTTGTGCAAAATTACCACTTGGAGTGAAAACCTCAGATTTTCAGATTTGGGCTGAGTATGATGGCTAGTCTATTCAGAGGTAAAGAGTTTACTTTTTGTTTTAATAAATTTTGTTTATTTCACAAGTTTTGTTAAAGAATGGACTTTTTGCAAAATTGCCACTTAGAGGCAAAAAAGTACAAATTTTGTTTTCTGGGCTTTACAACAGTGTTGGTCAGATCTGGAGTGTTAGTTTTGTTTTTAAATTTAAATTTAATTGATTTATCCAATTTCCAAGTATAATGGTTTATATATGTAAAGATATATTTAAAAAGGGATATTTTACAAATCTATTCAAAAACCCTAAAAACCCTATTTCTGGCCTTTTTAAGAGAGGTCGCAGCCATCTCTTTGCTGCACTACACAAAGGGGTTTCTCTATTATTATTTTCTTGGAGTTTGGAAGCAAGGATCTGAGTTTTCTTTCGAAAGGAGGGATTTTCTTATTTTCGTTATTATCTTTGGTTGATTCTTCAATAAGGTGAGTGACATATGTTTATTTTCTTATTGTTCTAAGCATGTTGTATGTGATTATTTGTGTATTAGAAAGCATGTTAGGGATTGTATGAAGATATAATGAATTTTGATGGATGAATGAGTTAAAGATTGAATCTTTTCACAAAAACTATACTATTGATGATTAAAACCCTATATGAATGACTTGTGATTGTTAAGAACCTAATAGAAATCAAGAGTAGGCTGTTTTCCTTCATATACAAATATGAAGGAAAACATATTTGTATGGTGACTATTGCGAAAAAGTGAACAAAAACTTCACCTTACTGTTGAACATACACATGCACTCTGTTTTGATAATTTTGATGAACAAAACTAAATTAATACATGATGTGATTTGCATATATTCATGAATAAATTGATATAAGAGGTTGTGCATATGTGGTATGAATTACTAGATGAGTTATCGAATTAAAAAGATTGAGTTTTTAAAGTGAAGAAGAGGTTTCGACTTCGGGTCTGTAGATGAACAGGCCGAAGGTTGTGTTCTGATGTTTTTGATGTTTTCAATTGGATTTGAGTTTTTTTTGATAACTGAGATCGAATCAGACCTTACACTACTCCTATACCATGATCCTATTGACTTAACTGATCTACACACACACACATACACACACACACATGAATATACCTCAATGTTTTGATGAATTGCCTAAATTGAATTTTTGAGTTTTATGAAGTTTTGATTGGACCTTGAGTTGTTTTAGTACTGAGACTTAATTGGAACCTACTACTACTCAGATACCATAAAATCTTGATGGTTTGCTGATGCACAAACATACACAGACACATGTGTGTGTGTGTGTGTATATATATATATATATATATATATATATATACACACACACACACACACACACATTGCCTTGAGGAATTTGCCAAAATTGATGTTTTGAGAGTTTTTAATTGGATTTGATGTGTTTTGATACTGAGACTAAATCTTAACATTATACTACTTCTATTTGATGAATTTTGATGATCTAACTGATACAAACACACATATACACACATACACAGTTACCTTCACTGTTTTGAAGAATTTGTGAAGATTTGCTCTTTTATGATCTTAATGTGAATTTGATGTGTTTTATAAACTTCTATATGCTATACAAGTCACATTCAATCATCTCAGGAAATTGGCTTTTCAAATTTGGGATTTTACAAAGTATAATCAATGTATCAGTCGAAACATGCACAAACTTTAAACTGGCTGTATAGCAGCTAGCGGTCGACCGACACTTCTTTAATTTGAGAATTTCCACTTGACAGTCGACTGCCCTGGTTTAGAACTGATTTGGCGGTCGACCGTTAGCTATTTTACTGGCTGTTTTATTGAGTTTTTTGTTGTTTCTTTTGAACGAATATTTCTTCGAACTTATGGATTATCGATCTACTATTTTAGATGATGTTTTTACTACAGATTACAATATTTTACAGAAAATTATGTTTTCTTTATAATTGTTGCCGCTGAATCTGGTGTGGGGGCAAACAGATAGTATTTGTGGATTCTTGGGAAACTTTGAATAACAAACCCGTTACCTGTTCCACCGGAGTTTGACCGTTGCTCCCACCGTTCACCTGCAAAAAGTGCGAGACACCGGGGTTGTTCCCGGCGACGCACCCTCCGACGCTCAAGTCAGTAATCAGAAGTGATTATGAAAGAGCGCAAAACTGGCAAAAGATTGATTACCTCGTAATGGAGATGGATGGGGGGTATTTATAGGCGCCGCTAGGGTCAGATTAGGAATGTAATCTTTGTGGTTAGATAAGGAATGTAATCCCTAATCCCCAGTGAAAGGATAGATATGAATCAGGGCCGTTGATTATGATTTAATCAGAAACCCTAATTCTATCCTTTCTGGACCGGGTTTGCTACGGGTTGAAACCCACACCAAGTTGAGGTGGATCCGTTCGCGGGTTAGTGGGTCTTCGGGGAGGAGAACCCGTACCCGCTTCAAATCCATTGGTAGGTAAAATTACCGTTTTACCCCTGGGCTTCAAGATTCGTGCCCGATTTGGACGGTTCCGATTTAACTCCATTTTTAGCCATATCACGAGCCCCCCACTCCCGAAGACTAAGTTTAATCAGCCTTTAAGGAGTAATTTTACTGTTTTTAATGGCTAGTGGAGTTGTATCGGAGTCCAAATGGAAGGTCTTTAATCTTTAAAGGAGGTAGTGCGGTGATTTTTCAAGTTGGTTGCACTCTGAGTTCTTCTGGTCATGTGGTGTTTTCGCAGGAATATTCGTTAAACTTTGCGAAGTGTCGATCCGTCGTTCGGGGGTCTTAATAGATTGTCCTTGGCCATAATTACTTGCTTGGGGATTAGAAAATGTTTCCCCAACTTTATAATTATTTTCCAGGAGTTTACCTTAACTCTCCCGAATTTTTAATTGTTTCTTCTCAATTTTTTGGCGAACGGCTCGGTTGTTGTGCGGCCTACATGCTTTTACCTCACCGCCAACCCCTTCGAGCGCTCGCTGCCCAGGAGGCTGAAGTCCATGGGTGGTTCGGCACCTTCTGCCAAGGAGCAGAGGCACCTCGGCTAGGTTGTGAGTGCAAAGAGGGAGTTCGGCGAGGTCTGAGGTAGCTTTTTCCATGTAACATGGTTGGTGTCAAGAACGCTCGGCAGCTGGTGCCGACATCCAACTTTCCATGTAACATGGTCAGTGTCAAGAACGCTCGGTAGCTAGTGCCGAGGTCCAATTTTCCATGTAACATGGCCGGTGTCAAGAACGCTCAACAGATGGTGCCGAGGCCCAACTTTCCATGTAACATGGTCGGTGTCAAGAACGCTCGGCAGCTGGTGCCGACGTCCCACTTTCCATGTAACATGGTCGGTGTCAAGAATGCTCGTCAGCTGGTGCCGAGGTCCAAGTTTCCATGTAACATGGTCGGTGTCAAGAATGCTCGGCGGCTGGTGCTAAAGTCCAACTTGCCATGTAATATGGTCGGTGTCAAGAATGCTCGGCAGCTGGTGCCGAGGTCCAACTTCCATGTAACATGGTCGGTGTCAAGAACGCTCGGCGGCTGGTGCCGAAGTCCAACTTTCCATGTAATATGGTCGGTACCAAGAACGCTCGGCAGCTAGTGCCGAGGTCCAATTTTCCATGTAACATGGTCGGTGTCAAGAACGCTCGGCAGATGGTGCCGAGGCCCAACTTTCCATGTAACATGGTCGGTGTCAAGAACGCTCGGTAGCTGGTGCCGACGTCCAACTTTCTATGTAACATGGTCGGTGTCAAGAACGCTCGGCAGCTGGTGCCGAGGTCCAAGCTTCCATGTAATATGGTCGGTGTCAAGAACGCTCGGCGGTTGGTACCGAGGTCCAACTTTTCATGCAACATGGTCGGTGTCAAGAACGCTCGACAGCTGGTGCCGAGGTCCAAGTTTCTATGTAACATGGTCGGTGTTAAGAACGCTCGGCAGATGGTGCCAAGGCCCAACTTTCCATGTAATATGGTCGGTGTCAAGAACGCTCGGCAGCTGGTATCGACGTCCAACTTTCCATGTAACATGGTCGGTGTCAAGAATGCTCGGCAGCTGGTGCCGAGGTCCAAGTTTCCATGTAACATGGTCGGTGTTAAGAACGGTCGGCGGCTGGTGCTGAAGTCTAACTTTCCATGTAACATGGTCGGCATCAAGAACGCTCGGCAGCTGGTGCGGAGGTCCAAGTTTCCATGTAACATGGTCGGTGTCAAGAACGCTCGGCGGCTGGTGCTGAAGTCCAACTTTCCATGTAACATGGTCGGTGTCAAGAATGCTCGGCAGCTGGTGCCGAGGTCCAACTTTTCATGTAACATGGTCGGTGTCAAGAACGCTCGGCGGCTGGTGCTGAAGTCCAACTTTCTATGTAACATGGTCAGTGCCAAGAACGCTCGGCAGCTGGTGCCGAGGTCCAATTTTCCATGTAACATGGTCGGTGTCAAGAACGCTCGGCAGATGGTGCCGAGGCCCAACTTTCCATATAACATGGTCGGTGTCAAGAATGCTCGACGGCTGGTGTCGAGGTCCTTGACTTGTCATTTTTGGCGGAGCGCGCCCTGCGGAGTTGGTGGCTGCTGCGCTCTTGACAGCTCTGACGGATGTGATGCTTATTTAATGCAATGACCTCTGAGCTTCTGTTAGATGGGACAGTAATTAATGCGATGTACGGCTGGGCGTGGCAAACAAGGCGACGGTTTAGATTATTTTTGTCGCTTTGCGTAAATGGGCTGGCAGTCTGGGCCCATTAACATCGTTTTGCGTGCCTTGCTCTATAAAACCTTACCCCCCCTCTCATTTTTCACTTCTCCACTTTTTTACTCAGGCAGTGATTTGTGCTTAGCGAGAGCTTCAGGTGATCGTCGTCTGTTTTCCGGTGAAGTTTCCGACCGCAAATCTCTTCAAGGTAATTTATATTTAGTTTTTTCCAAGTATAAATATGTCTCTTTCCTCTGTCTCCGAGTCGTCTTCTTTTTGGTTCGAGCCCTCCCCTCAAGTTGCCGAAGCCCGCACTCCGAGTCGCCCAGATAAGGGCAAGAAGGTGTTTGGTCGAGATACGATCGTGGAGGATCCGAAGCGCATGGGGCCATTTGTCAGGTTGCCGGGACCACTGACTGGGCTCCACAGAGTTCGAGAACTTCTGGAGGAACATGCCGAGCATATTGTTCACGGGAGGGGGAGGACTTTTGATGAGAATGAGGCGAGGGAGACGACCGAGGCGGATGAGACGGTGTCGATCCTCTGCGAGGAAGACTTGGCAGTGATCCGGGATTGTTTCCACATCCCGGAGGAGTACGAACTTATGCTGCCGGGTCCTGGGGTTAGGGCCAACTCGCCGCTGCCAGTGACTATGTGTTGCTGGCCGGTTGATGCCTTTATCGCCAGGGCTCGGCTACCTCTCCATCCGTTCGCAACCCTTGTTCTTAGGTGGTTTAGGGTCAACCCCATCCAACTTATGCCGAACGCGTGGAGAGTCATAAATGGTTTCGTGCTTCACTGCCAAGCCGCTGGGATCGAGCAGGAGCTGAGTGTACTTCGGACGATCTACCGGCTTCATCAAGCGAACCGGTCGGAGTTCTGATATTACTTGGCCTCGAGGCATGGTGGTAGGCTCGTTATATGACCTGACTCCATAAAGCACTGGCGTGATAAGTATTTGATAGTGCGGAGTGCGGAGGCCTGGCCTATCCCCTCTAGTTGGGTGGAGGAGGTGCTGAAGAGGTTGAAGGCATTCCCAAAGCTTCACCCCGAAGAGGAAAAGGCAGTTCAGACACTTCTTGATCGGCCGAAGTATGATTGGCGGGAGCTGACCGAAGACGTTTTGTTTAGGGGAGGACTCTGCCGCGTAGATCCCAGTACGCGGCTCCTCTTATGTTTCCGTACTTTCTTTTTCATACTTCATCTTTTACGACTTGTATTGTGTTAACAAACTTCGTTTTTAATGCAGAGGCGATGGACTACGAGGCTGTGTTGGCATTGAGGGCTGGTCTTGCTAGCAAGGCGCCGAAGAAGCGAAAGAGGGTGGCCACCAAGTTGCCGACTGCGAAGACTCCGAGGGTCACGGAGGTGGTCGAGGAGGTGGAGACCCTGGGAAGCCCGGCCGTGGCCGAAGGAGTTGCCTCAGCGTCAACCGAGGCTGGTGACTTTCCGATCGCCGCAGCCCTCAAGATGGCGACGCCCCCGCTGACAGTGGTGGCCGAGGAGCTCCTGACCGAGGAGCACAAGAGGATTCATGTTCTGGACTGGTAGGTTCGAAAACATGACGGGTTCCTGGGCAACTCCTTGGCAAGCATGCAGGTGGTCAAACACCTGGCAACGCCGAAGGACCGGGCCGCCATGGAGGTCGGGCTGGAAGGCGACGACGTCATTGAGATTGCTAGCTTGGCGGTCTCGGTAAGTGTTGAATTTTTTCCATCATTGGTTTTTCTTATGTCTAATTTCTCTAACTCTTTGAACACCTCGTTTCCTGTCGTAGATCATCGTCCACTTCGGTCACCTCTCAGGGAGGTTGACGGCTCTGGAGAAGGAGCTGAAGCAGGAGTCCGACCAAGCTCGGAAGGAAAAAGCTCGCATGGGGAACGAGCTCGATAAGCTCAGGGTCGAGTTCGAAGGGAGGACGACGAGGGTCGAATACCTTAAGGGCCAGGTCGCAAAGCTGGAGGGCGACCTTCTTCGCAAGAAGGAGGAGGCGGCCAAACAATTGGCCGAAGCGACAGAGGCCAAGGCTGCCACGGTGAAGGAGGCCGAGGACGCCACTATGGTGAAGGCGCAAGGCTTTCTTGCCCAGAACATGGCCAAAGCCTATGCCGAAGCCCTCGCCCGGGTGTCGAAAGCATACCCCGAGGTGGACTGTTCGGGATGGAGATTGTTCCCGGGCCACGTCGAAGGCTTCGACCCCGAGTCGGAGGGAGAAGAAGAAGAAGAAGGGGACGACGAAGTCGAGCCTGAGGTCGAGGTCGTCGGCGAGGTCCAGGGGTCTGTGGTCACCCCGCTGGCAATGGTGACCCCTTCAGGGACGTCGGCCCCCACCCCCTCTTGCCGCCCCGGAAAAGATGTCGCACCCTGACTTCGCTTGCCTTTTCTTTTCTTCTGCTTTTTTTTTTGAGTTTTTAAGTGTAATGCCTAATCGCGGACTGGCCACCGCTTTTTTGCAATGAATGAAAACATCTTTTTGGGCTCGAAATCGCGTCAATCTGTCATAACTTTCTCAAAAAACTCTTGAAATTTGGCAAAGTGTAGGGATTCGGCTAAGTGTTGAAAAATTTGTTGTTTGCTTCGACTTCTTTTCAGCCTGCGGTGGTCACTCAAACCGTCGAGCCTACTTGCTCGGGGGAAAGCGCTCATCCCGAGGTTGGCTTAGGGGCGACAAGGTTGTGCTTGACGAGGTGCCGAGAGCGGCTCTATGAAGTCGAGCTGGGGTTGCGCAGAGCCGTAAGCGAGCGGAACCACCTGCAACTCATCCTGGGTCGGCGGGACATTGAGATTCGGCGACTGGAGAGCAGGCTCGCCGAGATGGCCCCCTTAGGAGAGGATGATGGTTCGTTGACCGCCTTTAGTTATGGCCTTCGGCTCAAGTGCATCCGCCATACTTTATCGAAAATAACAGCGGAGAGGGACGATCTGCTCTCTGAGATTCGTCACGTGCAAACGGTAGAGATGGACCTTCGGACGGAGGGAGAGGGATTGACGGCAGAGGTGGCCAAACTGACGACCGAACGTGACGAACTGACAGCCGAGGTCGACGCGCTGAAGAGAGCCACGGTAGACAAGAGCATCAAAGTTACTCATCTTTGCCGTCTTTATCGCCAGTCGCTCTGGCGTCCCGAGCTCCGCAATACCTCCTCGCTTCGAGGTCGAGGTAAAAGATGACTCTCTGAGGGAGCAGATCTCAGAGTTGGAGGCGGAGGTGGCTCGCCTCAGACCGCGTTCGGGGCCGATCAATGTTAGGAGCATTTCATGTACTCGTGCGGAGAGCGAGCGGGGCATTTCGTTTTATGAGCTCGCGACCCGTTCGCCCAACGGCCGACCTAGTCCGGGGGACGCACAAAGCGGGGTTGCCATTTCATCGAGCGGAGCGTCCGTCGGAGCGACTGTTAGGAGCAGCGCCGAGGATACTTCTCAATTCGTCGGTTTGGGGTCGAGTTCCGGAGGCAAACGTCGCCGCCCTCGAGTGTCCTTGAAGCGGAACATCCCTGCGCCAAGGAGGCGTTGATGATCTTGCTTTTGAGGCCTTTGTATTTAGTCTAAGTGTAACAAGCCAGCATTGTAATTTTTGCTTTTTAACGCCTTGTAATCTGGTTGTAAGGAAGTGTCGTCTTGTATTGTGTCCCCACTCTTAATGATGTTTCTTTCTTAGACTTGTGCATTTTTAGTGGCCCTGTGTAGTTATTTTGTTTGTGACTGTGTTAATCGTGCCGAGGTCCCCGAGCTGGACTTCTGCTCGTTTGGGGGTCGGCGTTACGAGCGTTCGGCCAGGGGTGCCGTGTTCTACTTTGGTCATTTAATCTCGCGAATTTGTAAGATGAGTGAGCCTTATGCGGCAGGGGGGTAGCCTCCGCTTCTGCCTGTTGCTCCCGGAGGCCTTTCTTCTCGCTTGCTTAAGAGCGAGTCTGCGAAGCAAGGCCGAGCCAAGTATTGGACCGGGAACTATCGCTGGAGTTGTTCAACGGTTGTGGGAGCAATTCCGAATGACGACCTACTCCTAGCTCGCTTAAGAGCGAACTTGCAAAGTAGAATTGAGCCAAGTGTTGGACTCCGAAACCATCGTTAGAGTTGTTCAACGGTTGTGGGAGCAATTCCGAATGGCGAACTACTTCTAGCTCGCTTAAGAGCGAGCTTGCGAAGTAGTATCGAGCCAAGTGTTGGACTCCAAACCATCGTTTGAGCTGTTCAACGGTTGTGGGAGCAGTTCCGAATGGCGACCTACTTCTAGCTCGCTTAAGAGCGAGCTTGCGAAGTAGAATCGAGCCAAGTATTGGACTCGAAAACCATCGTTAGAGTGTTCAATGGTTGTGGGAGCAATTCCGAATGGCGAACTACTTCTAGCTCGCTTAAGAGCGAGCTTGCGAAGTAGTATCGAGCCAAGTGTTGGACTCCGAACCATCGTTAGAGTTGTTCAACGGTTGTGGGAGCAATTCCGAATGGCGAACTAATTCTAGCTCGCTTAAGAGCGAGCTTGCGAAGTAGTATCGAGCCAAGTGTTGGACTCCGAACCATCGTTAGAGTTGTTCAACGGTTGTGGGAGCAATTTCGAATGGCGAACTACTTCTAGCTCGCTTAAGAGTGAGCTTGCGAAATAGTATCGAGCCAAGTGTTGGACTCCGAACCATCGTTAGAGTTGTTCAACGGTTATGGGAGCAGTTCCGAATAGCAACCTACTTCTAGCTCGCTTAAGAGCGAGCTTGCGAAGTAGTATCGAGCCAAGTGTTGGACTCCGAACCATCGTTAGAGTTGTTCAACGGTTGTGGGAGCAATTCCGAATGGCAAACTACTTCTAGCTCGCTTAAGAGCGAGCTTGCGAAGTAGTATCGAGCCAAGTGTTGGACTCCAAACCATCGTTAGAGTTGTTCAACGGTTGTGGGAGCAGTTCCGAATGGCGACCTACTTCTAGCTCGCTTAAGAGCGAGCTTGCGAAGTAGAATCGAGCCAAGTGTTGGACTCCGAACCATCGTTAGAGTGGAGTAAAAGCAGGGAGATGCAAACAATTTTACAAGTAAAATTTGAAAAAGCTTTATTTATTGATGACTAATGGTCGGCTGCTTCTAAAGTTGCGAGCCGTTATTACAAGAGAGAAATAAAGAAAAAAATACAAGTAAAAGGAGAGGAACGGTTCGACATTCCAGAATACTTAGAGAGGCGTTAGTGCTCTCTCTTGGTATTTCAAGAGATGGTCGGCATTCCAAGTCTTGGGGATCTCCCTGCCTTCGAGGTCTTCTAGTTTGCATGTCCCGGCCCGAACTACTTTGGCGATCTTATAGGGTCCCTCCCAATTTGGAGCAAGTTTCCTCTTCTGACCAGGAAAAGAGATGGCTAATTTTCCGAGGACCAAGTCCCCTTCTTTGAGGTTGGTAGGACGGACTCTCTTATTGTATGCCAACTCGATCCTTCTTCGGTAGCTTTGTTGACGAATGGCAGCTCTTTCTCGGATCTCATCAATCAGGTCTAGATTTGCTCAGAGCTCTCTGGCATTTTGTTCTTCTTCATAAGCCGTTAGTCGAGGAGAGGGTATACCAACTTCTAGGAGGATCATAGCTTCGGACCCATAGGTGAGATTGAATGGGGACTCTCCTGTGGGGGTCCGTTTTGTGGTGCAGTAGTTCCACAGCACGTTGGGGAGTTGATCGACCCATAAGCCTTTAGAGCATTTATCCAACATCTTCTTAATACCGAAGAGGATCTGTCTGTTAGCATTCTCCACTTGGCCATTCGACTGTGGATGGGAAACGGAGGAGAATCGGTGTTGGATGGCAAGGTCTTCACAGAGAGCTTGGAAGGCCGCCCCGGTGAACTGGGTTCCGTTGTCTGTTATGAGGACCCGAGGGACACCGAACCGGCAGATTACGTTCTTCCAAAAGAACTGAAGTACCTTGTTCTCAGTAATCGTGGCTAAGGGCTCGGCCTCTATCCACTTCGAGAAGTAGTCGATGGCCATGACTAAGAATTTGAACTGGCCGGGAGCTGGCAGGAATGGCCCTAGTAAACCATCCTCCACATTGCGAAAGGGATTGGACTTGATAGGGAAGTGAGTGGAGCTTGTGGGAGGCGACGGATGTTGGAGTACTTCTGACATGAGCTGCATTGCCGAACGTGCCGTTCGGTGTCTTGTAGGAGAGTGGGCCAGAAATACCCATAATTCAACACTTTGCGGGCTAAGGATCTGGACCCTGAATGTGCCCCGCCGATGCCTTCGTGAAGTTCTTACATTGCGTAGTTGGCCTGTTCGGGGGAGAGGCATATCAAATAAGGCCTGCCGTCGACCTGTGTGAAGGAGCACTTATATAGGATGCCTCTGATCAGTGTGTATCGCTCCGCTCGGGTTCTCACGCTTCGAGCTTCCTTAGGATCTTCGGGGAGGAGCCCGTCCCTTAAGAATTCGACGAGGGATTTCATCCAATCATCTTGAAGCAGGACAGGCAGCGACTCCATTGAGTCGGAAGTTTCATCCTCTATACTTGGCTTCAGGAGGACCTCTACCAAGACGGTCTGCTCGAGACCTTGGAGGGAGGAAGAGGCTAGCTTGGAGAGGGCATCGGCCTGGGAATTCTCCTCTCAAGGGATTCACTGGATGAGAGCTTCTTCAAATAGGGCCATAAGGCTCCTGACCATGGCTAAGTACTTAACCATTCGGTCATCACGTGCTTCATACTTGCCAAGGACCTGATTTACGACCAGCTGAGAGTCGCTAAAGATCCGGAGGCATTGCGCCCCTGCATTGCGAGCCATTCCAAGGCCGGTTATGAGTGCCTCGTATTCTACTTCGTTGTTAGAGGCCTTGAAGTTGATACAGAGGGAGTATTGGAGGATGAAGTCATCTGGGCCTGCCAGAATGACCCCGGCTCCGCTTCCCTCGTTACAGGAGGATCCATCCATATAAATCGACCAGACAGGTGGTCCTTTCATTGCTTGGCTGAACTCGGGGATGGTACTTTCAACTATAAATTCGGCTAGGGCCTGAGCCTTGATTGCGATCCGAGGTTGATATATTATATCATGTTGGCTCAGCTCGATAGACCACTTCATAAGATGACCGGAGGTCTCCGACTTGTGGAGCACATACTTCAGTGGTTGGTCGATAAGAACGACCACCGAATGGGACTGAAAATATGGGTGGAGCTTCCTTGCAGCCATCACTTGGGCATAAGCCATCTTTTCTATCCTCGGGTAGCGGAGCTCGGCATCCCGAAGTACCTTGCTCACATAGTAGATGAGCTTTTGAGCCCGGTCTTCTTTCCTTACTAAAACGGCGCTGAGAGTCTGCTCGGAGGCTGCCAGGTAGAGGTAGAGGGGTTCGCCAGGGATTGGTTTGCTGAGGAGAGGAGGGTTGACGAGGTAAGCCTTGAGTTGGTCGAACGACTCCTATTACTGTTGACCCCATTAGAAACCTTTAGCCCCCCTGAGGGCCTTGAAGAAGGGGAGGCATTTCTCCCCGGACTTTGAGAGAAAACGCCCTATAGCGACTAGGCGGCCTGTTAGCCTCTGAACTTCCTTAACGTTCTTGGGAGGGGCCATGTCTAATATGGCCTTGATTTTCTCAGGGTTAGCTTCAATTCCTCGTTGGCTGACCATGAAGCCGAGGAACTTTCCTGACGAGACTCCGAACGCACACTTGTTCGGATTGAGTCTCATGTCGTGCTTTCTCAGAACATCGAACGCCTCCTGTAGGTCGGTCACATGATCGGCTCCTCGGATGCTTTTTACAAGCATGTCGTCAACATACACCTCCATATTCCGGCCGATTTGAGCTTGGAAAACCTTGTTGATGAGGCGTTGATATGTGCGCCTGCATTCTTCAAACTGAAGGGCATAACCCTGTAGAAGTAGAGGCCCTGGTCGGTCACGAATGAGGTCTTCGGGATATCTGGGGGGAACATCCGGATCTGATTGTAGCCTGAGAAGGCGTCCATGAAACTGAGGAGTTCATGACCCGAAGTGGCGTCAATCAAAGTGTCAATACTTGGAAGAGGGAAGGGGTCCTTCGGGCAAGCCTTGTTGAGATCGGTAAAATCGATACAAATCCTCCAGGTCCCATTGGACTTCTTCACCATTACTACATTCGACAGCCATTCGGGGTAGTTTACCTCTTGTATGAACCGGGCCTTCAAGAGCTTATCCACCTCCTCTTTTATAGCTAGCTGGCGTTCGGGGGCGAACTTGTGCCTCTTCTGTTGGACCGGTTTGGACCCCGGAGCAACACTGAAGCGGTGGACCAAGAGCTCTTCGAAAATTCTGGGCATGTCTGCAGCTGACCAAGCAAAGAGGTCTCGGTTCCTTTGGATGCACTGGTTTATGTCTGAGCATAGGGCGGATGGGAGGGTCTTGTTAACAAAGAACTTTCGGGTTGGATCCAGCTCAGAGAAGAGCACTTCCTCCAATTCATCCACCGGCTCGGACGTTGGTCGGGCCGCATCTTGGGAGATTTCCAGAGTTTCGAGGGAGAGGACTGGTCCGAGGGTAGAGGTCATGTAGCACTTGCGGGCCGTTTCCTGATTGCCTTTTACTTTCCCTGCTCCTGCCCGGGTGGGGAATTTCATTTTGAGGTGATAGGTGGAGGGGACGGCTTCAAGGGCAGCAAGGCCGGGCCGACCCAAAATGACGTTGTAAGCTGCAGGGACATCCACGACCATAAAGTCCATTGACTCCTGTAACACCTCGAATTTTTAAAATATCGAAAATGTCTGTTTTTATATATTTTGAGTGGTGAAAATTATTTTGATGTATTTTATTTAAATATTGATATCGGTATGGATATTTGTGGTGG
Source organism: Hemerocallis citrina (assembly GCA_017893485.1). Classification (NCBI taxonomy): domain Eukaryota; kingdom Viridiplantae; phylum Streptophyta; class Magnoliopsida; order Asparagales; family Asphodelaceae; genus Hemerocallis; species Hemerocallis citrina. The sequence goes on from CM030361.1 coordinate 71,557,508, forward strand.
ATTGGCGTTATTGATATATTGGGGGTTATGAATTGAGTTTTGTGTGAAAGGATATTGTTTACCTTATTTTCAATTGTTGGAGGATTATTATGAGACGATTTTATATATTTTATATTGTTAGTATTTTAAAGAAAAGAGTTGGGGTTGACTTGAAATATTTTGGAGGTTTAGGGGTCTATTTGTAAATATCCATTTATAAAAATATTATTATTATTATGATTTTATCTCTACTACTATAATGGGAGAACACCTTAGTGTAATTTGTCCTCAACCCAAATATTTTCGAAAGTGGACCAGTTATGGACTAGTTGTGGTAAAAATTTGCGAAAGTGGACCGGTTTGGTAAAAATTTTCCACAAGTGGATCAGTTCGGAAATTATTTTCGAATGTTACTTTTTCTTCTTCTCCCCTTCCTTCTCTTCTCCCGAGCGCTACTTTCCCCAGTCGAACCCAAATCGCCCGAAGCTTTCCCCGGCCAAATCCTCCCATTTTCTTCGTTATTTTCAAATTAATTCGGAGGATATGCTAATTGAGGGGTGCTCTAGCTCGTGGTAGTGTTGGATTTTCGAAAGGATTCCGAAAAGGTAAACCCTATAATTTATTTTTGTATAAAATTTAGTGTGGTTAATCTATTTTGAATAGACTAGTTAGGGTAGAGAGATTTAGTGATGTTGGAAGTGGTAGATGGGAAAAATTAGCAAGTTATTAGAGGGATTGCAAGTTGCTAATAAATTAGGGTATTGGATTTGCAAAAGATCATTATATATCTAATAATTATCTCTTGTATGATAGTAGAAATTATTGTTAGGTTATTAGAATTATTTGGGGAGTGATTTTAGTAATTGTTGGGGGATAAACATCCCGTAGGAATTTGAATATTTCGTGCAATGCACGTGTGCATCCCAGACGTTCGATAAAACGCCTGAGTGATATTAGAAATATTGTTATTATTTTCTGTGATTGATTTGAATGATTTGAGCCTTAATTGTGTTGAAATCTGATAATAGGATATATTAGCAAATTTGGATGTGGAACGGCGTGCTGGCGCATCGGGTCTTTACGGGCTGCTAGGTGAGTATGAAAATATTTATATATTTGTTGTTCAAGAAAATTTTAGTATAATTTGAATGATTGATACGAATCCCAAAATATGGTGTATTTGTAAAGGGAAATTAGTGTTTGGTGTTGATATGCGATACGACGATAAAATACTCGCCTTGGGTATTGACATAAACTTATAGATGATGGATTAGTGATATATATATACGGGGATGAGTTATATTTATATACGATGTCGGGTTATTGTGAATTGTTGTGATTTAGAATATCCAGGGTGATGGTAACGTATTGAGTGTATTTATATATATATAATGTTGTGATGTGTTGATATACTGGGTGTATGCAAACTTGCGATATTGAGATAATAAATAGTATGATATACGTATGACGTATGGGGCAATGTTAAAAATAATAATACAGTACAGTTGTGATGTGGAATATTACGATGTGATGATTTTTGTGATAATTACAGTGATATTTTCTTTTGTGTGATGCATTGAAAGTGTGGTGATAATATGAAAAGAAAATGTTAATGGCAATAAGTTCGGTTGACTTGAGTTGATACCCCAGGATGGACCTGGGAGTGTAGATACCTCCGGATAGACCGGAGAGAGTAGATACCTCAGGGTTGACCTGAGATGAGAGATGTGATACCCCAAGATAGACCTGGGAGTGTAGATACCTCCGGATAGACCGGAGAGAGTAGATACCTCAGGGTTGACCTGAGATGAGAGATGTGATACCCCAGGATAGACCTGGGAGTGTAGATACCTCCGGATAGACCGGAGAGAGTAGATACCTCAGGGTTGACCTGAGATGAGAGATGTGATACCCCAGGATAGACCTGGGAGTGTAGATACCTCCGGATAGACCGGAGAGAGTAGATACCTCAGGGTTGACCTGAGATGAGAGATGTGATACCCCAGGATAGACCTGGGAGTGCAGATACCTCCGGATAGACCGGAGAGAGTAGATACCTCCGGATAGACCGGAGAGAGAGTTGATACCTCAGGGTAGACCTGAGAGAGAATTGGTACTCCGGGATAGACCTGGGGTAAAATGAATATGATATGAAATGTGAATGAAAAAGAGAAGTGTTTGGTATAAGTTGAAATGAAATAGCGAAGAGTATTATGAGTTGAGAATAAAGAATAAATAAGTGTTGATAATAAATGGGATAGTAAAGAAAGAAAATAGTGAGAAGTGAATCAGAATTGTGGATGAGAAAGAAAGTAGTTGTGAATGAAGTAAATGTGAAAGAAAATGAGTTATGAGTTAGTATATGAAAAGAAGTGATAAATGCAGTACGTGGTCAATTTAAAATGGAGTAATAAAAGAGGCATGTGTTTTTATGAATGGTACGAAGTAATTATATTATGTATGTGATCATTGAAGTAAAATACAGTATGATATGAGTGGTTCCACCTTGGGATTGTGTCAAGGAACTACCTGCCTGCTATTTCTGTGGAAATAGTGGGAACTACCTGCCTTGGCATAATTCGCAGGGTGAGTTGGTATGAAAGTGGTAATGATTGATGGAAATGAGCAACAAAGCATATTGATGATGAAAAGTAAGTTAGTCATAAATTAATTTGAATAATAGCGAAGTGATATAACGGGATGAGAATGAGTTATAAAATATATTTTGATGTGATAAGAATGAGTATTTAATAAGTGATATGTGTATGATGTGATGAAATGTGAGTGAATTGCAATTGGTAATGGAGTGTTATATTTTGACATAAGAAAAGAATTAATGTGGATATATGCTTACGTGATAATATGGGTTATAAGAAATAAATGAACGCGGTGTTATGAAATATGAAATTAAGAAAGAAAGGGTTTATGAATGAAAATGAGTATTTGAGAATATGAGTTGTGAGTTCGTAGATGTAAATGAATGAAAAATGAAGTGCGTAGTAATAAAAATATGAAGAAAAGAGTTAGGAATTTTATGGGAGTATTTATGGAAATAAAGAAACGATGAGGTAGTAGAAATTATGGAGTGATAAGTATTTGTGTAGGGGATTCCAATTTAAAATGAATGGATTGAATGGAAATTCGTATTGTGCGAATATAAAGTAAGGATAGATATGAGGTTGATGTGAAATATATAGTGGAATGTGTGAGTATGGGTAATTTTATAATTTGATACAGATTTGAAGAGTAATTGAAAATAAAGCCGTAGGTATGATGTTTTAAAGTTCAGGGGTACAAGATGTATCTTCTTATTCGATGTTTGTAAGTTTAAAATTATTTTCGTTATAAAATTTAATTTATTTGTAGATTTTTAAATTATACTCACACCAGAAATGGCTAACCCCTTAGTATTTGGGGGGTTAGGGAGTCCCTAGACTACCCTAAATCCCCTACTGTTACAGGTCCTCAGCAGAGCAGAGGTGAGGCACAGATTTTGTTGAGTAAAGTCTTTTATATTAAATTTGATGTATAAGTGTAGTAATGTGAATAGTAGAATTTATAGTTTAAATTGTATTATGGATGTATAAGCAGGTATATGATGATGATGAGTGTAGTGTGGTGTGGTGTGGTATGTTTGTGATCCGTAACCATCTCGTTGTGGAGTACCGGACTCTGTGGTAAGTTTTACAAAGATTTTTCTAAAAATTTTAGCTCGTTTTCAAAGAAATTTATGGATTTTATTAGATAATTGATAATTCGTTATGAATTTGGCCCCCAGAGCAATATATATTATTGCCTGTATGTTTCTGCTCATTTTGGCCTGGGGAGCCCATGAAATTATTGTGTATTTTGTGAGCTACGGAATTTTGAGCAGAATTCCGTAAGCTTTGTGGGTTTCGGGGCAAAATTTACAGGGGAGACTCTGTCAAAATTTTTCCTGAAATATAACTTTCTTAGTTTATGATTAAAGTGATATAGAAATTGAAAGAATTGAATTTCGAGGTTTAGTTTTCAAAAAAAAATTTTTTGGGGCGTTACAGTTTGGTATCAGAGCTTAGGTTAACTAGGATAGAGTTTGTGATGGTTTGTATCCTAGTGATCCTGTCATGTGAGTATGGGTTCATTATTGCTAAGTCGTGGAGATGAAGTAGTTTTATGTGTTGTGGGTGTTTTGCTAAGTATGAATTATATTATAGATGGAGCGATTTCTATTGGACTTTGGTCTGACTTAGGGTCAATGTTATTCCTTGTAACCCATGCTGATGTTTTGCATTATAGCATTGCCATATTTTCCTTAGAAGCCCCAAGCGAGAAATTGTACACTATTATAGAGTTTGTTATATGGGTTGTGGTATGCCGAGTGTGGCTATTTTCTTGGAGCCTTGTGTATGACATATAGGTGTATATCCTATAGGTTGTGAGGTGATGTGTTGTTGTGGTCCTTATACTTTGCCGGGAGATGGGATAGTAGTGAAGGCTATATGTATGGTTGAAGTGTGAGGCAAGGAGGGTTCGGGTGAGATAGCCCGATGAAACCCGGTTTCCGATGGAATGTAATGTCTTGGACGATGAAAGTATGTCCATTGGGTTGGTGGTAATACCCAAGGAGAAGATTAAAGAGGTAGCTGGTAAACTCTTGGATATATGAGATGATGGTCCCCTGAGATTGAGCATTGAATATCGGGAGTTGAATGAGGTGACCATTAAAAATAAGGTGACAGATGTCTGAAGTAGAAGAAGAATATTGGTATTTATTATGTCCCAAGAGTGGACGGTACTAGAATTATTTGGTCGATTTGATTTTTCTTTAATTGCAGAGGGCGACATGACCCTGTATGTGGGCAGTTTATTAGTACAGCTGCTTATTCTACAGCTGGTCAGTCGAGTTAGGATTCGAAATTTTTGCTTGTTGTAGTGGATGCATGACCTCATTCTGGATGAGATTAATGGATAAGCCTCTTTTGAGGTGTGTAGTTGACAAGGAAGTTATGCAGATTAGTGGCGATCAAGACATTAAGTTGCTTAGTTATTGAAAGTTAGTGGGGGAGAGTATCCGTAATTGTTTGAACAGTTGTTTTCTATCTCGGTAGCTCGAGGACGAGCTTCTTTTGAGGTGTGTAGAATGTAACACCTCGAATTTTTAAAATATCGAAAATGTCTGTTTTTATATATTTTGAGTGGTGAAAATTATTTTGATGTATTTTATTTAAATATTGATATCGGTATGGATATTTGTGGTGGATTGGCGTTATTGATATATTGGGGGTTATGAATTGAGTTTTGTGTGAAAGGATATTGTTTACCTTATTTTCAATTGTTGGAGGATTATTATGAGACGATTTTATATATTTTATATTGTTAGTATTTTAAAGAAAAGAGTTGGGGTTGACTTGAAATATTTTGGAGGTTTAGGGGTCTATTTGTAAATATCCATTTATAAAAATATTATTATTATTATGATTTTATCTCTACTACTATAATGGGAGAACACCTTAGTGTAATTTGTCCTCAACCCAAATATTTTCGAAAGTGGACCAGTTATGGACTAGTTGTGGTAAAAATTTGCGAAAGTGGACCGGTTTGGTAAAAATTTTCCACAAGTGGATCAGTTCGGAAATTATTTTCGAATGTTACTTTTTCTTCTTCTCCCCTTCCTTCTCTTCTCCCGAGCGCTACTTTCCCCAGTCGAACCCAAATCGCCCGAAGCTTTCCCCGGCCAAATCCTCCCATTTTCTTCGTTATTTTCAAATTAATTCGGAGGATATGCTAATTGAGGGGTGCTCTAGCTCGTGGTAGTGTTGGATTTTCGAAAGGATTCCGAAAAGGTAAACCCTATAATTTATTTTTGTATAAAATTTAGTGTGGTTAATCTATTTTGAATAGACTAGTTAGGGTAGAGAGATTTAGTGATGTTGGAAGTGGTAGATGGGAAAAATTAGCAAGTTATTAGAGGGATTGCAAGTTGCTAATAAATTAGGGTATTGGATTTGCAAAAGATCATTATATATCTAATAATTATCTCTTGTATGATAGTAGAAATTATTGTTAGGTTATTAGAATTATTTGGGGAGTGATTTTAGTAATTGTTGGGGGATAAACATCCCGTAGGAATTTGAATATTTCGTGCAATGCACGTGTGCATCCCAGACGTTCGATAAAACGCCTGAGTGATATTAGAAATATTGTTATTATTTTCTGTGATTGATTTGAATGATTTGAGCCTTAATTGTGTTGAAATCTGATAATAGGATATATTAGCAAATTTGGATGTGGAACGGCGTGCTGGCGCATCGGGTCTTTACGGGCTGCTAGGTGAGTATGAAAATATTTATATATTTGTTGTTCAAGAAAATTTTAGTATAATTTGAATGATTGATACGAATCCCAAAATATGGTGTATTTGTAAAGGGAAATTAGTGTTTGGTGTTGATATGCGATACGACGATAAAATACTCGCCTTGGGTATTGACATAAACTTATAGATGATGGATTAGTGATATATATATACGGGGATGAGTTATATTTATATACGATGTCGGGTTATTGTGAATTGTTGTGATTTAGAATATCCAGGGTGATGGTAACGTATTGAGTGTATTTATATATATATAATGTTGTGATGTGTTGATATACTGGGCGTATGCAAACTTGCGATATTGAGATAATAAATAGTATGATATACGTATGACGTATGGGGCAATGTTAAAAATAATAATACAGTATAGTTGTGATGTGGAATATTACGATGTGATGATTTTTGTGATAATTACAGTGATATTTTCTTTTGTGTGATGCATTGAAAGTGTGGTGATAATATGAAAAGAAAATGTTAATGGCAATAAGTTCGGTTGACTTGAGTTGATACCCCAGGATGGACCTGGGAGTGTAGATACCTCCGGATAGACCGGAGAGAGTAGATACCTCAGGGTTGACCTGAGATGAGAGATGTGATACCCCAAGATAGACCTGGGAGTGTAGATACCTCCGGATAGACCGGAGAGAGTAGATACCTCAGGGTTGACCTGAGATGAGAGATGTGATACCCCAGGATAGACCTGGGAGTGTAGATACCTCCGGATAGACCGGAGAGAGTAGATACCTCAGGGTTGACCTGAGATGAGAGATGTGATACCCCAGGATAGACCTGGGAGTGTAGATACCTCCGGATAGACCGGAGAGAGTAGATACCTCAGGGTTGACCTGAGATGAGAGATGTGATACCCCAGGATAGACCTGGGAGTGCAGATACCTCCGGATAGACCGGAGAGAGTAGATACCTCCGGATAGACCGGAGAGAGAGTTGATACCTCAGGGTAGACCTGAGAGAGAATTGGTACTCCGGGATAGACCTGGGGTAAAATGAATATGATATGAAATGTGAATGAAAAAGAGAAGTGTTTGGTATAAGTTGAAATGAAATAGCGAAGAGTATTATGAGTTGAGAATAAAGAATAAATAAGTGTTGATAATAAATGGGATAGTAAAGAAAGAAAATAGTGAGAAGTGAATCAGAATTGTGGATGAGAAAGAAAGTAGTTGTGAATGAAGTAAATGTGAAAGAAAATGAGTTATGAGTTAGTATATGAAAAGAAGTGATAAATGCAGTACGTGGTCAATTTAAAATGGAGTAATAAAAGAGGCATGTGTTTTTATGAATGGTACGAAGTAATTATATTATGTATGTGATCATTGAAGTAAAATACAGTATGATATGAGTGGTTCCACCTTGGGATTGTGTCAAGGAACTACCTGCCTGCTATTTCTGTGGAAATGGTGGGAACTACCTGCCTTGGCATAATTCGCAGGGTGAGTTGGTATGAAAGTGGTAATGATTGATGGAAATGAGCAACAAAGCATATTGATGATGAAAAGTAAGTTAGTCATAAATTAATTTGAATAATAGCGAAGTGATATAACGGGATGAGAATGAGTTATAAAATATATTTTGATGTGATAAGAATGAGTATTTAATAAGTGATATGTGTATGATGTGATGAAATGTGAGTGAATTGCAATTGGTAATGGAGTGTTATATTTTGACATAAGAAAAGAATTAATGTGGATATATGCTTACGTGATAATATGGGTTATAAGAAATAAATGAACGCGGTGTTATGAAATATGAAATTAAGAAAGAAAGGGTTTATGAATGAAAATGAGTATTTGAGAATATGAGTTGTGAGTTCGTAGATGTAAATGAATGAAAAATGAAGTGCGTAGTAATAAAAATATGAAGAAAAGAGTTAGGAATTTTATGGGAGTATTTATGGAAATAAAGAAACGATGAGGTAGTAGAAATTATGGAGTGATAAGTATTTGTGTAGGGGATTCCAATTTAAAATGAATGGATTGAATGGAAATTCGTATTGTGCGAATATAAAGTAAGGATAGATATGAGGTTGATGTGAAATATATAGTGGAATGTGTGAGTATGGGTAATTTTATAATTTGATACAGATTTGAAGAGTAATTGAAAATAAAGCCGTAGGTATGATGTTTTAAAGTTCAGGGGTACAAGATGTATCTTCTTATTCGATGTTTGTAAGTTTAAAATTATTTTCGTTATAAAATTTAATTTATTTGTAGATTTTTAAATTATACTCACACCAGAAATGGCTAACCCCTTAGTATTTGGGGGGTTAGGGAGTCCCTAGACTACCCTAAATCCCCTACTGTTACAGGTCCTCAGCAGAGCAGAGGTGAGGCACAGATTTTGTTGAGTAAAGTCTTTTATATTAAATTTGATGTATAAGTGTAGTAATGTGAATAGTAGAATTTATAGTTTAAATTGTATTATGGATGTATAAGCAGGTATATGATGATGATGAGTGTAGTGTGGTGTGGTGTGGTATGTTTGTGATCCGTAACCATCTCGTTGTGGAGTACCGGACTCTGTGGTAAGTTTTACAAAGATTTTTCTAAAAATTTTAGCTCGTTTTCAAAGAAATTTATGGATTTTATTAGATAATTGATAATTCGTTATGAATTTGGCCCCCAGAGCAATATATATTATTGCCTGTATGTTTCTGCTCATTTTGGCCTGGGGAGCCCATGAAATTATTGTGTATTTTGTGAGCTACGGAATTTTGAGCAGAATTCCGTAAGCTTTGTGGGTTTCGGGGCAAAATTTACAGGGGAGACTCTGTCAAAATTTTTCCTGAAATATAACTTTCTTAGTTTATGATTAAAGTGATATAGAAATTGAAAGAATTGAATTTCGAGGTTTAGTTTTCAAAAAAAAATTTTTTGGGGCGTTACAACTCCGTTCGGGTAGTAGGAGTTTTGCCAGCGGTTACGTCGAGGGTGATCACCCCTTCAATAGTCACTGGCACTCCCGTGAACCCATGGAGCGTGTAGCCGGCGGGCTTGAGTCGGTCTCGGGATAGTTTGAGGCCTTTGAAAGCGGCGAGGAAGAGGATGTTAACGGAGCTGCCATTGTCCACTAGGATCCTCTCCACTTTGAAGTTCGCCATATGGAGATTGATGACGAGTGCGTCACAATGGGGGGTGCGGACACCTTCAAGATCTTCGTCTGAGAATGTGACGGGCACTCCAGGCCTTTAGGAGGAGGGGATGTGCAAACCGAATTGACTTCCCTAATGAATGCCTTTCGAGAGGAGTTTGAGGAGCCCCCCATTGGGCCCCCATGAATGAGGTGTAGGACGCGCTCCTCTTCGAAGTCGGGCGTTTCATCGCGTTTAGGACACTTATTAACCCCCCGAGGCAGGGGAGGACGGTCGGCTCGGTCCTTTCTCACGAACCTGGTCAGCTGCCCCCTCTGGATGAGGGCTTCTATCTCATTCTTCAAGGCCCGACAATCATTGGTGTCGTGGCCATGGTCCCGGTGATAACGGCACCACTTCTCTTTATCCCTCTTCTTGGCAGGGGTGTTCATCCTCGGAGCAGGAGGTATGACCCCCTCCTTCTCAACTTCCATAAGAATGGTGGAGACGTTGGCATTAAGGGGTGTAAAATTTTCAAATCTGGGGGGAGGTCGGCGCTGGCCGCCATTATCCTTCTGGAGCTTCTTGGCTCCTTCCTCTTCTGTTCCCTTTCTCTTAGACCCGGAGGAAGACCCCTCCAAGTTGGGGCGATGCTCAGCTTCTTCGGCCCGAATATACTTTTCGCTCCGGAGGAGGAGGTCAGAGAAGTTCTGTGGGGGCTTCTTGGCGAGGGAGGAGCGGAGGCTGGAGTTGAGGACATTGGATTGAAATGCTGCTGCAGCGACCGACTAGTCGAGGGATGCTATGGACCTGGCTTCAGCTGTGAACATTTTCACATAGTCTCTCAGCTTCTCACCCTTCTTCTGGTAGAGGTAGAGTAGAGAAATGCTGGTCTTCTCAGTTCTGCGGCTACTCACGAAGTGGGTGACGAAGAGTGTCTCAAATTGCTCGAAGGAGAATATTGAGGAAGGGGCAAGGCGAGAGTACCGTTCTCGAGCCGGACCCTTGAGAGTTGCGGGAAAGGTTTTGCAGAGCAGAGCATCGGAAGCTTGATGGATGAGCATGAGGGTCTTGAAGCTTTCGATGTGATCAACGGGGTCAGTCTCTCCGGAATAAGTCTCAAATTGAGGAGGTTTAAAGTCGATGGGTACGGGTGCATCCATTATGATTCGGGAATAAGGAGGTCGACTAGGAAGAAGTGTCCTTCCTCTAAGTTCTTCTTCTCGGTCTAACTGACCCAAGCGCCTCTCCATTTCGTGGAGACGGCGGTAGACAACGTCGTCCCTTCGATGGTAATCAGCTGAGCGTCTAGACTCGTCTTTGTACGAGGGAGAGCGAGGGCTACGACGACGGTAGCTCTGGGAGCGGCGAGGACTTGGCATGTGCCGGGGGTTGCTAGGAGCTTGGGGAGGAGTTAGGGACCGTCGGCGAAGACTTCGGACCGGAGGAGGAGAGGGAATCCTTGGAGCATTGGTGTTGTTGGGACGGAGATTAAGAGCTTGTAGGACAGTTGCTTGGAACTGCTGGAACTCGGCACAGGTGATGGGTGCCTCATCGTTCCTAGGATGTTGCCGACCGGCAGGGGAGTGTGGTCTTCTTCTGTGACGCTCGGGGGACTCTCTCCGCCCCCTTCGGGTAGGGGACCTTCTGTATTCTCGGCGGCGAGGAGATCGCTCGTCCGGACATTGTTGGCGGGAGGCTCCCTCTCGGGCCCGCTTTTCATCCATACGGTGGCGAAGATCCTCATCCTTCTGCCGATTGAGGACAATATTGCGAAGGTCGGAAGCTCGGGGATTGTAGGAGGCCATCGAGTCTGAAGAGGCATTGTGGATGGAGACATGGTCCGGATGGAGAGGCTGTTTCTGCGGGTTGGGACCCTTAGGAGGTTGTTGATTCTGAGGAGGAGGCGGGTCCTGTTGGAGAGGGTCCTCGGCTTGAGGCGGAAGTTGCCCCTGCTGTTGAGCGGGTTGAAGGGGGACTTCCTGTTGCTGATCGGGGTTGGGTCCTCGGTTGGACCCTCTGGATCTGGCTTTCCTAGGAGGCATGGCTGGAGAAGATCTGACCAACGGGAAGAGGGGAGGCTACTATTCATTCTTTCCTACAGACGGTGCCAATCTGTTGCCGCTGAATCTGGTGTGGGGGCAAACAGATAGTATTTGTGGATTCTTGGGAAACTTTGAATAACAAACCCATTACCTGTTCCGCCGGAGTTTGACCGTTGCTCCTGCCGTTCACCTGCAAAAAGTGCGAGACACCATGGTTGTTCCCGGCGATGCACCCTCCGACGCTCAAGTCAGTAATCAGAAGTGATTATGAAAGAGCGCAAAACTGGCAAAAGATTGATTACCTCGTAATGGAGATGGATGGGGGGTATTTATAGGCGCCGCTAGGGTTAGATTAGGAATGTAATTCCTGTGGTTAGATAAGGAATGTAATCCCTAATCCCCAGTGAAAGGATAGATATGAATCAGGGCCGTTGATTAGGATTTAATCAGAAACCCTAATTCTATCCTTTCTGGACCAGGTTTGCTGCGGGTTGAAACCCGCACCCAGTTGAGGTAGATCCGTTCGCAGGTTAGTGGGTCTTCGGGGAGGAGAACCCGTACTCACTTCAGACCCATTGGTAGGTGAAATTACCGCTTTACCCCTGGGCTTCAAGATTCGTGCCCGATTTGGACGGTTCCGATTTAACCCCATTTTTAGCCATATCAATAATAAAAATTAAATTACATTTCTATGACTTTATAAAGAGGGATATATGTGGTTTTCGAAGGAATTGATTTTTGTGATATTCTACGACTTCAAAATATGATTTTCTGCTATTTAATGGATTTAATATTTTATTTGAATTCTGGGATTTTATAAGCACATTAAATGAATTTGGATTTTGTTGATTTTAGAAGTTTTCTTTATGTAAACGTTTTGATGATGGAATTATGAGTTTTATTGAAAGATTTGGTATTGATGGTTGAGTTATGAGTCTCTAAAGAGTGAGTGGGACCCTAATTACCGGCAGTTCAGATTTTGTGATTTGATTAGTTGAGGCCTTGTTGTTGATCAGTTGAGTTAAGTTTGGTAGGGTACACCAACTCTAGGAGATTTGTAATCAACTAATTAACTTAAAAAGATAAGGACAAGCACTAGATGGTGATATAATGAAATGAGAACATGGGTTATGGACCTCAGTATGGTTTGAGGTGTGAGATAATCTCCGAAATTATCGAGGTGTGAGTAAAATAGTCTTTGGAATTACTGCGGTGTGGGATTGATCTCCGAAATTATCGGGGTAGAGGCGACACTCATGGGGTATTCGTGTGATGAGGCACCATAGCTTGCGGTGTGGGGTATTCTCGAAAATTCCCAGGTGTGAGTGAAATAGTCTCCGAAATTATTTGTGGATAAAGATTGACCTCCGGAATTATCGAGGCATGGACCAATACTCACAGTTTATCTAAATCTCATAGTAATCATCGTAGTCGGATTAGTTGCATAGCAAGGGATTAAACCCTATTAAGTGGAGAACGCTAAGGGCTTGCACCGGATCTATGTAGAGTGGGGAGCATAGATTCGACAAGTATGCATTAGAGAGTCAGTATATAGCATTGATGTTTTATTGACTTGGTTTTATGCATGTTGTTTTTCTGTTTTCCTACACTTAACACTTAGTCTAGTTTTACTCGATGTTTTCATGTTTTATTTATTGTTATTTCTTATTCCATTTATTACTACTGTTGATACATGTTGGTTATGAATCTATCCCTTATGTTTTATCATGTTGCATTTCTTTTATGTCTCTCACACCGTTATGACTGATCCCTGTAGTTTTTTGGGGGTTAGGGATATCTCTAGCCTCATATTTTACAGGTAGGTACCTATAACATTGAGATTTGGATGCATGAGATAAAATGATGTTCTGGCCTATGTAAATTGTAAAAGAACGTGTTGTAAAAGAAAGAATTTGTAATTCAAGACGTTTAATTTTTCGCTGTGTTTTGTAAAGAATTGATGTATTAAAAGTTGAAAATTTTATTTGTGTTTTTAGCTATATTTACTATTACATTGAGGTAGATGCTGGGAATTGTGTTACGCATTTCTGAGATATTATATTGGAGATTCAGGGCGCTATAGGTAGCTCGAGGTCACCGCCGAGCGTCGAGCCCCCCTGCTTGCTGTGAAAGCTAGGGGATGGCTCGAGGTCACTACCGAGTGTTGAGCCCCCTAGCTTGCTGTAAAAGCTATGGGGTGGCTCGAGGTGATTGCCGAGCATCGAGCCCCCTGCTTGCTGTGAAAGCTAGGGGGTGGCTCGAGGTCATTGCCGAGCGTCGAGCCCCCCAGCTTGCTGTAAAAGCTAGGGGGTGGCTCGAGGTCACTGCCGTGCATCGAGGCCCCCTGCTTGCTATGAAAGCTAGGGGGTGGCTCGAGGTTACTGCCAAACGTCGAGCCCCCCAGCTTGCTATAAAAGCTAGGGGTGGCTCGTGGTCACTGCCGAGCGTCGCCCTCCTGCTTGCCGTGAAAGCTAGGGCATTGTATGTGATGCTGATGTCATGGGGGTGGCATTCGACGTATTGAAATCTTGTTAGCCGTTATATCTTGATGATCAAGATTGGATTGATTAGGGTTCTAACGCAGAATTCGAGGCGTTGAAATCTCATCAGCCATTAGATCTTGATGGTCAAGATTGAACGGTCAGGATTTCAACGTGGAATTCGAGGCGTCGTTATCGCTCTATAAATCCTCCACCCCCTCTCCATTTCTTCACCTTACTTTCTCTTTCTAAAAACATGAGCTTCTCTCTCTAACCCGCCGGCGACAACTTTTCGGTCGATCTCTCCTTTCACGAAATACAGGTTAGTATTTTTTTCGTTATGTCGCGCTCTTAGTCCGGTTTCGAAGTGAGCTCTTCTGGTCGGGCAGAAGGGGATCATCAGTTGGTCTCCACGTCATGGGATCTGGACGACCAAGTTTTGGAGGGAGATCGTCAGTCGAAAGCCTAAGGGGGTAGGGTCGGCTTCCACTGGGGAAGTTGAGGTATTAGGCGAGGAGGTTGAAGAAAGGGAAGTGGAGCAGGGAGGTCATGAGGGAGGAGCCGAGGGAGAGGAAGATGAGGAAGGTAGCGAGGAAGGAGAGGCTCTCCCCCTCTCCTGCCTTTGGCGACACCGTCTCCGCCGATGGCGCCTCGCATCTGGAAGAAGAAGAGGAAGTGGCGCCTTTTGGATAGTCCGAGGGCACCAGTCACCAAATGAGTTCGAGCCAGCGCACGACTTGACGTCCCCTACTACAAGAACCCACGGTCAATCAGGATGTATCCTGACGATGTCAAAAACTTGGTCCAATTTGGCGTGGAGGTGTCTTCGCCGGGCCGGCCCCAGATACGGATGGACAACGTCCAGTGTGTGCTGAAGACCGACTATCTGCCCGTGATAAGGGCCAGCTACTTCATTCCTCGGGAGTATGAGCTGATGATTCTGAGCCCTGGTCTTCATCCCACCACTGAGTTGGCCCCCGGATTATGTATGTTCCCCGAGGACGCCTTTGTCTCGGGACTGAGGCTGCCGCTGTACCCGTTCATTAAGAGGGTGCTGAGGTGGGCGGGAGCTATGCCCGATGCAGCACGACCCCAATTTGTGGAAGTAGCTAATCTGCTTCATTCTGAAGTGCGAGGAGAAGAAGGTGCCACTAAAGTTAAAATTTTTCCGGGCTGTCTTAGGGGTGAGCTCGCTCGGAGATCAGGAGGGCATCTTCTACATATTGCCTCGCCCCCACAAGAAAGTGGTGCACAGTCATCCGGATTCCATAAAGGGGTGGAAGGAAAAGTATTTCGTAGTCGGGAGCGAGGTACCTTGGGAAATTCCTACGGTCTGGAATTTCTACAAGCTGAACCACAAACCGCCGAGGCAGAAGGACTTGACTGAGGCAGGGTGGGCTGACGTAGACAGAATTTTCGAGGGGCACAGCATCGGTTGGCCGAACGTGACAGAGTTACGCTTAGCCCGAGCCGCTGAGCCCCGCCGACCCTTGTATGTTATTGTTTCATTCTTATTTAATTTTCTGCTTTCGTGTTAACATTCCTCCTTTCTCTCTACAACGATGGACCAGTCAAAGCTTGAAGCGAGGAAGGCCTTGCTGACATTGGCCTAGAAGAAGAGGGCCGAGAGGACAGCATCAAAGGCGGGGGGGGGGGGGGGGGGGGGGCGCTCCAAGGCCCCCTCGGAGCGGCCCTCGAAGAAATCGAAGAAAACCTACTCATCTAGAGAGGCACCCGAGTCGGGGCCGAGCTCCAGTAGCCGCAAGGTTACTGAGGTCTTGAAGGCGGGGACCCTCGCCATCCAGCCCGACGCCCAACAGATGGTGGGCAAGAAGGGCCTAAGGCTGTTCGCCTCGGACTGGGCAGTCAAGGAGGGGACTCGCTGGCCAAGGGCCCGATCTCGATCGAGGTGGCAGATAAACTTGCCACGGCCCGCGACTGGACCTTTCTGGCGATCGAGAGGGTGGAGATGGCCTACATGAAGTGGGTTCAAGCCCAAGTGGTGGTAAGTTTCAGTTTGTTGTTTGTTCATCTTTTTATACTCGACATTCTTTCCTGACTCCTGTCTCTCTTCAACCAGGCGTTGATGACCGAGGCGTAGCTTAAAAGGTGCTTCGAGAAGGAGGTCCACACCGAGAAGCGGAATGCTGATTGGTACCTTCGAGAAGCAAAGGACTTAAAGGTCGAGCTGACGGCAGCTCAGGGGGCTGCATAGGCCTTACAAGCCGACCTCGCCTCTCTACAGGACCAGCACAATCGCGCCTTGGCAGAGGTTCGGGGGAAGGCAACACCGGAGTACGAGGAGTTTGCGATGGCGACTTCGAAGGAGTTGATGATCGCCCAAGACGAGGCGTACGATCGGGCAAAAGAGCACTTTCTACTCCTTTACCCCGAGACCAAAATCAACCATCTCCACTACGGATAGGAGCCCCCCGTCCATCTGTTGACCTTTGGGGGCGAGGGAGACGAGGTGCCAAGGGACCCACACTTGGAGAAAGAGGTCGAGGGGGGGGGGGGACGGTCGACGAAGAAGTGCAGATCCCCCCTCAGAAGTAGTTTACATTTTCTTTTTCTTTTTGTATTTGCCGAGCGCAGACTGGCCACCGCTTTTTGTAACTAATTTTTTGGAATTAATATAATCGTGTTTTTGACCGACCCACTATGGCTTGCACTTTTTTGAGAAGCTTGGAGTGAATTTTTGTTTCTACTCCTTTTCGTCAGATGGAAGAGACCCTAGGATATACCTCAGTTCTGCCGAGGTCCGGTGACTTCTGAACAGGCTAGAGTCCAAGGAAAGCGTGTTGGTCCGCTATCGCAAACAGTCCTGCGATCGAGAAGCCGCGGTAAGCTATGTCATGAACAAGTCCAAGAAGCTCAGTTTAGAGGCGGCATGCCTAAAGAAGGATATAGCCGATCGAGACTGGGGAGTGCCGAGATGAACTGGTTGATATCTGATGCCTCCACTAGGCGACTAACCTCTGAGTCCATTCTCCATGAGGTCATGGTGGAAAAGGAGCTGGAGATTCAGAGGTTGAAGGTCATGCTCGGCACAGGTGGATCCCAATTCGACCCTTTTAGGGGAGGTGGCCCCTCTGTCTTGGGTTCCTCACCGACCCTCTATCTGGAAATGGCGAAGCCGGCTGACATGCATAGCTCCGTTGCCGGGGTGTCTACACTGGCGATGCCAGTGGTACTGGACGAGCTCGCCGGAGGACAGTCCCATTCGGTTGGGCTCGAGATGGTTCGTGTTAGCCAAAAAGCCCCCTACGAAACAGTTAGGTCGGGTTCACTGGAACCGTTGTAATAATTTTAATTGTACTGTGGACATTCAAGGCATTATGATGAATAAAAACTGATTTTTCTGTCCCTCCCTATTTTGCAAGATAGCTTAGGACACTGCACACAGCACAAGTCGGGTATCAAGCCCTCTACCTTGTGAGAAAGCTGGGGTGTGGCCCGAGGTCATTGCCGAGCTCCTAACCCATATAGCTTGAGAAAGCTAGGGCGTTGCTCGAGGTCAATGCTGAATGTCGAGCCCTAATGCTTTGTGAGAAAGCCGGGGTATGGCCCGAGGTCATTGCCGGGCGCCTAGCCCACGACTTGAGAAGGCTAGGGCATTGCTCGAGACCGATGCCGAATGTCGAGCCCCAATGCTTTGTAAGAAAGTCGGGGTGTGGCCCGAGGTCATTACCAAGTGCCTAGCCCATAAGCTTGAGAAAGCTAGGGTATGGCTCGAGGTCAATGCCGAATGCCGAGCTCCCATGCTTTATAGAAAAGTTAGGGTGTGGCTCGAGGTCATAGCTGAGCGCCTAGCCCATACAGCTTAAGAAAGCTAGGTTATGGCTCGAGGTCAATGCCGAGTGTCGAGCTCCCATGCTTTGTAGAAAAGTTACGGTGTGGCTCGAGGTCATTACCGAGCGCCTAACCTATACAGCTTGAGAAAGCAAGGGTATGACTCGAGATCAATGCTGAATTCCGAGCTCCCTTGCTTTGTAGAAATGTTAGGGTGTGGCTCGAGGTCAATGCCGAGCGCATAGCCTATACAGCTGAGAAAGCTAGGGTATGGCTCGAGGTCAATGTCGAATGCCGAGCTCCCATGCTTTGTAGAAAAATTAGGATGTGGCTCGAGGTCATTGCCGAGCGCCTAGCCCATACAGCTTGAGAAAGCTAGGGTATGGCTCGAGGTCAATGCCGAATGTCGAGCCTGGAGCACCGAAATTTGCCCAAAAATGAACTAAAAGAAGGGAAGAAAAAGATTACACTTTTTATTTACACAAAAAGGGAGAGTACGTGGTGCCGGTAACATGAGTTTCGGTTACCAATGGAGTTTAGTCATTCCCTTCGAGGAACTTGATGAGGTGTTCCGCATTCCAGGGCTTTTTACTATCATGCCCCCAGGTCTTCGAGATGATACATGCTAGGGCATATCATTTCGAAGACCTTATACGGGCCCTCCCAATTAGGGGCCAACTTTCTCTTTTTTGCTGGGGTCGGATACCGCTAGCTTCCCGAGCATAAGGTCACCTAGCTTGATGTCGGTGGGGCAGACCTTCTTGTTATAAAACCCCTCGATCCGTTGTTGGTATATACTTCTTTTGATGGCGGATTTTTCCTTGACCTCGTCGATTAGATCCAAGTTGGCTCTGAGGTCCGTTGAGTTGTTCTCTTCATCGAAGGCCATGTTCTTGGGCGAAGGGAGCCCAATCTCTAGGGGGATAACCGCCTGTGTGCCGTAGATTAGGTTGAACGGTGACTTGCCCGTGGAGATTCTCTTCATCGTCAGATGCACCCAGAGTACGATTAGTAACTCGTCAACCCACAGACCCTTAGATGAATTACCTAACCGCTTCTTGAAGCCGTCGAGAATTTGACGGTTTGCATTTTTAGCCTGGCCGTTTGAGGGTGACATATTGATGAGAAGCGTTGCTGGACATCGATGTCTTCGTAGAACTTTCGAAAGTTCTTGCCTGCGAATTGGGTCCCGTTGTCTATGATAAGTACCTGCGGGATCCCGAACTGGCAGATGATGTACTTCCAGGAAAATTGCTGAGTTTGGTGCTCTGTGATCTTGGCCAGGGGCTCTGCCTCGATCCATTTGGTAAAGTAGTCGATGGCTACCACGAGAAACTTCCTTTGGCCCATTGCTTTTGGAAAAGGGTCAACCAAGTCCATCCCCCACATAGCAAAGGGGGTCGGACTTGCCAGGGAGCAGAGTTTGACTTGTGGAAGCCTTTTCACCGAGGAGAATCTTTGGCAAGAGCCGCACCTTTTGATGAGGTCCTGGGCGTCTTGTAACATGGTCGGCCAGTAGTACCTTTGGTTTAGGGCTTTTCTGGCGAGCGACCTGCTCCCCATGTGACACCCCCTGATTCCTTCATGTAGTTCCTTTAGAGCGTACATGGCCTCATCGGGGGCCAGGCAGCGAAGGTAGGGTCTGCCGTCCGTTGTTGTGTACGAGCGCTTGAAGAGTGTCTCGTTGATTATGATGAACCTTTCTGAACGGACCCTGGTCCTTCTAGCCTCGGCTCGAACTTGAGGAAGCTTTTCCTTAGCCAGAAACTTCCGAATGGGAGTCATCCAGTTGTCTGGCTGAGGTTCGGTGGCAAGGCAGAGGACTTCGGGGAGGTCGATGCTAGGCTTGAGGAGAACTTCGATTATGACAGTGTTGTCGAGCCCTTCGAAGGACGATGAGGCGAGTTTTGACCAGGAGTACTTCATTTAATTTCCTATGCAGTCTTAGGCTCAGCCTGGGCATTTTGCTCCCTAGGGATTCGTTCAACCGAGGAGTAATCGAAGGACGTCAAGAGTTGCTGGACTACCGCCAAGTATCGGACCATTTGAGCATCACGAGCCTCGTTCTCCCCAGTGATCTGGTTGACCACGAGTTGGGAGTCGCTAAAGGCCCTGATTTGTCTAGACCCCACCTTGTGCACCAGGGTGAGTCTGGCGATCATAGCCTCATATTCCACCTCATTGTTCGAGGATGGAAAGTTCAGGCAAAGGCAATACTGGAGAATGAAGCTTTCGGGTCCTTTGAGGATGACTCCCGTGCCGCTTTCCACTTCGCAAGACGAACCATCAACATAAACTTCCCAGATCGGATCTACCTCTTGAGTGTCAGATGGCTCGGATGTAGTGCACAAAATTCGGCAAAGGCCTGCCCCTTAATGGCTGTCCTCGACTGGTAGTTGATGTCGTACTGGCTTAGTTCGATCAACCACTTGACTAAGCGGTCAGAACTTTCGGGCTTGTGGAGGACGGCCTTGAGAGGCTGGTCCGTAAAGACCTGGATAGAGTGGGTCTGGAAGTAAGAGCTTTCGCACTACCATTACTAGGGCGTATGCCACTTTTTCCATCTTTGCGTATCTTGTCTCGGCCGAGAGCAAGACTTTGCTTACATAGTAGAGAGGCTTCTGAACACATTCTTCTTCCCAGACGAGAACGGCACTAAGTGCATTTTTCGAGGCTGAGAGGTACAGAAAGAGGGGTTCGCCCGGTTCGGGTTTGCTCAGAAGCAGGGGGTTGGCGAGGTAGGACCAACTGGTCGAACGCCTATTGCTGGGGGTCGCCCCATTCGAAGCCTTTTGCCCCCCGCAGGGTCTTGAAGAAGGGGATGGACTTCTCTCCAGACTTGGAGAGGAAGTGGTCGATGGCCGCCAGTCTTCCCGTGAGCTGCTGAACCTCCTTAAAGTTTCTAGGAGAGGCCATATCGATTATGACCTAGATCTTCTCGGGATTTTCCTCTATGCCGTGCTGGCTAACGACGAACCCAAGAAATTTTTCCAAGGAGACGCCGAAGGCACACTTGGCAGGATTGAGCCTCATGTTATGGGATTGAAGGATGCCAAAGGCTTCCTCGAGGTAGGCGACGTTGTCATGCCCTCCTCGTTTCTTGATGAGCATGTCCTCATATAAACCTCCCTGTTACGACCGATATGATCTTTGAAAACTCGGTTGACAAGTCTCTGGTAGGTGGCTCCGGCGTTCTTGAGCCCGAAGGGCATAACACGGTAACAGTAGAGACCCTGGTCGGTAACGAAGGATATTTTGGCGATATCCGGAGGGAACATCTGGATCTGATTATAGCCTGAAAAGCATCTATGAAAGGTCAGGAGCTCATGACCCGACGTTGTGTCAATCAGAGATTCGATGCTTGGGAGGGGAAAAGATCTTTGGGGCACGCCCTGTTGAGATCCGTGAAGTCTATGCAGATCCTCCAGCTCTCGCTGGCCTTCTTGACCATCATGATGTTAGCCAGCCACTCGGGGTAGCTGACCTCCTGAATGAATCGGGTGGACAACACTTTGTCCACCTCCGCTTTTACTGCTTGTTGCCTCTCCGGGACGAACTTGCGCCGCTTCTGATGGATCGGCTTGGAGCCCGGGGTGATGCTCAGCCTGTGCATGATTAGGTCCTCAGAAATCTCAGGCATGTCGAATAAGGTCCAAGCGAAGAGGTTGAGGCGAACGCAATCAATCAGACCTAGCTTTAGGTTGGGGGGAAACAAAGCAGCTCACACGGAACCACTTAGACTTGTCTTCTGCCTCAAATGAGACCTCCTCCAATTCGTCTGCAGGCTCCGACTCTTGCTGGATTCTTTCAGGCGGAAGCTCGATCGCGTCAAGGGGGAACACCTAGCCTCCGACCGCGATCATGTAGCACGATCGTCAGACTCCTGATTTCCTCTGACAACGCCGACCCCGAACTTCAATTTCAAGTGGTAGGCCGAGGGGATGGCCTAAAACGAGCAGAGGTCGGGTCGGCCGAGGATGGCGTTGTATGCCATCTTGATGTTGACCACCATGAAGTCCATTGATTCAGTCCGTATAATGGGGGTCGTGCCGGCCGTTACATTCAGCATCCCGATCCCTTCGATCTGCACCGGGATGCCCGAGAACCCGTGCATGGTGTACCCGGCCAGCTTTAGATTATCTCTGGGGAGCATGGGGTTCTCAAATGCTTCCAAGAAGAGGATGCTGAATGAGCTTCTGTTGTCCACAAGAATTCGGTGGACTTTGAAATTTGTCATGACGAGACTCATGACGAGAGCTTCGCAGTGCAGGAGATGGACTCCCTCCAGGTCTTCTTCGGAGAAGGAGATCGGTCGTTGTTGAATCTGGGGGGAGGGATGGTCTTTAACGAAGTTAACCTCTCGGACGAAGGCCTTACGAGAAGTATTGGATTCCCCTCCCATGGGTCTCCCATGGACGCAATGTAGGATGGCCTGCCCTCCGGTTTCCTCGGGCTCGGGGTCCCGTTTAGGTCACCGGTTGATCGTTCGAGGGGGAGGCAAAGGCCTCGGAATCCTTGGATCCCTCCGATCTCTTGGGCTATCCCAGGTGAACTCCTTCAAGTACCCTCGTTGGATGAGGGCTCGACA
The DNA here is from genome assembly GCA_017893485.1 of Hemerocallis citrina. Classification (NCBI taxonomy): domain Eukaryota; kingdom Viridiplantae; phylum Streptophyta; class Magnoliopsida; order Asparagales; family Asphodelaceae; genus Hemerocallis; species Hemerocallis citrina. The sequence continues at coordinate 71,579,835 of CM030361.1, forward strand.
GTTGTCCGTCTCGTGCCCATTGTCTCGATGGAAGCGGCAGTAGAACCTCTGGTCCCGCTTCTTTTTGTTGCTTGGTTGGGGAGGGAGTCAGATGATCCCTTTATCCTCAATCTCCATCAGGATTGTCGATACGTTCTGTGTTAGTGGCGTATACCTCTCAAATCGGGGGACCGGGGGAATTCTTTTGAGGCCGGTGGCCTCTTTAGTGACTTTCTTGATGGGCTCGACGTCATCTACCTTGCGCTTCCCCTTGGCAGTGGTTTCTTTGGTTCTCTCGGGGTTTAGGGCATCTTCTTCCCGAATGTACTTCTCGACCCTGTTGAGTAGGTTGGGGAAGTCGACGGAGGGTTTTTTGGCCAAGGAAGCCTTAAGCTGAGGGTGTCAAACGTTGTGTCAGAAATCTGCCGAAGCGACGCTTGCATCGAGAGAGGAGAGAGACCTCGCCTCAGTCGTGAACCTACGAACGAATTCATGGAGTGACTCCCTTTCCTTCTATCTGAGGTCCAGAAGGGACGCGCTCGTCATCTCGACCTTTCTGCTGGTCATGAAGTGGGTTAGGAAATTCGCTTCCAACTGGTCGAACGAGAAGAGTGATTCGGGGGTGAGCTTCGAGAACCATTCCCGAGATGGATCTCTTATGGTGGCAGGGAAAGCGCGACACAGGAGGAGATCCGAAGCGCTGTGAATCAACATAAGGGTTTTAAACCCCTCAATGTGATTAGCGGGATCACCATCACCGTTGCAGGTCTCAAACTGGGGAGGCCTCAAGTTTTTGGGGATTTTGGCTTCCAAGATTTGGGTGGAAAATGCCCCTCAATGTGATTAGCGGGATCACCATCACCGTTGCAGGTCTCAAACTGGGGAGGCCTCAAGTTTTTGGGGATTTTGGCTTCCAAGATTTGGGTGGAAAATGGGGGTCGGGTCGGCCGATAACCATGGCCGGGCATCGGTCCGCCCTCGCCGAGATGGGCGAGTCTATTCTCCATCTCTCGGAGGCATCGGAAGACAGCGTCTTCTTGTTCAAGCGGGTGGGTCGAACTGTGGGATTCGTCGCCCCGGGCTTCTGGCTGAGGGACAGAGTTGTTGTGCGGCTCGGTCCTAGGATCGCCTTGGATTGCCTGGAGGACCTCGTCCTTAAAATTTTGAAACTCGGCCCTTGTAACCGGGGCTTGTCCGACCGGGTCACGCGATGGTGGGGTCTTCGGGGCGAGCTATTGTGTCCCGGCTCCCGTTCTGGGGTCGGCTGCCTACCATGGTTCGGGACCGAGTTGGAAGTGGCCCCTCCGCTAGTTTGACTGGCGTGCTGATTCTAAATGAAGCGCCGCAAGTCAGTTGCGACTGAGTGAGAAGTGCCAGGTCCGGGTCCGGCTGTGCCATTGACATGCGGTTGATTAGAGCCTTGGGCATCTGCATGGTTTTGATGGGGAGGAGGATCCGGACGATGCCCGGAGGTGACGACCCTCCTTGCTTTCGGAGCCATGAAGGAGCTTGGACTAGAGATGACGTCCCTGGTTGGGTTCGAACTAGGCTTCAGTACCTAAAAGGTTCCCACAGACGGCGCCAACCTGATGTTGTTTGTTTTTAGGGTGTGGAGGCAACAGATGTGAGTTATTGTAATTTGTGTAGCGAAAGATGTGGTACTGGCGCTGGTCCGATCCTCGGCTGTAGGATCGGCTCAAGGGTAGCCGAAGGGAGGAAGAGGCCAGATGCTCGGCTTGAATCTCATAGCTCGGCTCGGATCTTCGAGACTCGGCTCGAACTCTTGTACCTGCATAGTGCCTAGAAACACCGGGAGAAGTCCCGGCGACAGGTTGTCCGACGATCTAGTCAGTCACTAAGAAAGTAACAGTAGCTAGGCTTCAGGTGGGGAAAAGTTTATTACCTTTGGAAGTGAGGAGAGGATCTGGTATTTATAGGTAGGGGTAAACAGGTCTGAGACCCTAACGGACCGGGTCAGACCCGTTTGCCTTTGGGTTTGAATGGGTTGAACCTCGTTTGACCTGTTTGACCTGATGATCACAAGGGAGCGAAATCTGAGGAAATCTGATGGCTCAGATGGAGCCACGTCATCCACCCCATATCATAACTCATAACTAACCATAAGCTCATCTTGAAAACTAGCTAAACCATGTTGATAATTGACTGTCCATACAACTTCTTAGCCTTCGTAGTGTTTTTTTTATAGTGGCAAGATTCCCCTTGGTTAGTTAGTCTTAAACTTTCTCTGTTTTCACTTTGTTTTTTTTTCTTTTTCTTATAAGAGGATAGAATCAGAAAGACTCCGGCTTATAAATTAATTATAAAATCATAAAAACTGTATAGATGGTATATTTGCAGAAGTAAAACAAAAAGAACAAAAGAACAGCACATCATTACGATAGGGTGAGGAGATCCCCAAAAGACAGATGAGACATCTTCTCGAAAGAAATTACAACACAGAGCATACAACAGTAAAGCAACAACCATCCAATAAGCAGCACAACCGCACAAGAAGAGAATCAACGGTAATGTAGCAATCATCAAACAAGACCGAACAACCATCAACTAGCAACATGAACAGCAACAATGCAGAAAAGAAAGCACCCCAACAAAAGGGAAAAAGATACAGCAATACGACTCGGCCAAAATAGCAGCAACCTGTATAATATAGAATCAACGTAGCGCGACTCACTTGAGCAACAACCACCATAAAACAGACGCAACTCAGTGCACCATAAAAAGAGGACTTAGGCAGGGGGATCCCCTATCTCTACTTCTATTTACCCTTGTAGCAGATGCTTTATCTGAAATGACCCGCCACTGTCTAGACCAAAACCTACTTCGGGAAGTGGGGGGATTGGATGGAAGTCATGGACTTCCCATTCTACAATACGCGGATGATACTCTTTTATTTGGGAGAAATGAGATTAACGAAGTCCTTGTTTTCAAAAAAAATTCTCTTCTTTTATGAAGCTTGGAATGGACTGAGAGTTAATTTTGGTAAGAGCAATCTTGTGGGTCAAGGTAGATGTGATGAGATGTCACAATTACTCTTGGCGAGAGTGTTGGATTGCAATGTTGGGAAATTCCCCATCAATTATTTGGGAGTTCCGATGAGACCCTCCAAGCTCAAACGTTCGTATTGTTCCACTAATTGATAGAATTGAAAAACGACTTCCGGGGTGGAAGAGAAATCACCTCTCATTGGGGGGTAGACTTACTCTCATTAATTCGGTGCTTTCTAATTTACTGATATATTGGATGTCAATATATGAGTTTCCGATTTGGGTTATCAACAAGATTGACAAAATTCGAAGAAATTTCCAGTGGAAAGGGTCTAGAGATGATGGCAAGGGAATTCCCCTAGTTAAATGGAGCACGTATGTAGACGTAAAGAGTTTGGGGGCTTAGGAATTCCACTAATACCAGATTTTGGTTAGATGCCTGGTCGGGTCCTAATACGCTAGCTTCGCTATATCCTGATATCTACGAGATTGCCATTGATAAACATGCATTGGTTACATATTATTGGAGTAGGGGTAGCTGGCAATTGAGACTATCTTCTGATGATAGTCGAGTTGCCCGTAGCCTCCATCTCCGCACCTTCTTTATTGCGAATGAAGTAATCATAGAGAATGTAGAGGACGAGAGAGTTTGGCGTCTATCATCCACAAGGTAGTTTTCAGTCAAATCTATGTACATGTCCTTGACTGATGGTGGGATTAGGTGCTCCCTTAATAAGATTATCTGGCAGATGAGTGCCCCTCACAAGGTCAAAGCTTTCATCTGGTTGGTTTCTAGGGAAGCTATACTGACTAGGGAGAACCTAACTAAGAGGGGGTCATTAACATTGTCACTTGTCCACGGTGTAACGAGGCGGTAAAGTCTGTGAACCATCTTTTTCTTGAGTGTTCTAGTAGTAGACAAGTGTGGGATATTATTTTGATTGGTTTTGGGGTACTTAGGCATCCGAATTGGGTTTTAGAGTTATGGGGTGACTTTAGAGACTCGGAGATTGGAAGAGAGAGACGTAGAGAGTGGGATATTTTAGTTAGTGCTTGTATTTGGGTTATTTGGCTAGAGAGGAATGATTTCTGCTTTAGGAATATAACTTGTAATTCTGCTCAATTAGTTTTCAAAATCTTCATTCTAACTTCTTCTTGGATTTCCATTCCAGAGGCTAGGAAGAAAGCTCATAAGGGTCAGTTGCTCTTAAGTCAGGATGCCGATCCAGGTGGTGCGCATCATTGATCCGGAGTGATCCTCTTCGATTGACGCATGACAAGTCATTGCAGAGAGCTCTTTTGTCCATGCTCCCTTTAGAGTATGATGGTCTACTTGTTTACTGTTGTTCATGTTGCTTTTGCTATTTTGCGGGGTAAAGTGTTTATTTGGATGTAAGATTGTCTTGATGTAATATGGAATACTGATGGACTTGGCTGTTTATTTATGAGATCCGATGGCAACTCTCTTGCCATCTTTTATTTCAAAAAAAAAAAAAAAAAAAAATCAGTGCAGCACAAACACATGGAAATTAGAAAATTTAAAACATATGCAGAGGAAGAAACATGACATAGCAAAGTGGAGAAATACATAAGAGAAGGAAACTCAAAACACATTTAGTAAAGAAAACAAAAGACAGAGAAAGGGAAGCAATACAAGCAGGGATCGAGAGGAAAAGATTCCCAACTCGTCGCTACAACAGTCCAGAAGAGAGAAAGTCCACCTGCAAAATTAGGTAGTAGGCCAAGAATACATCCTGCAAACAAAATAGAGAACAGTATAGGAGGTCAAAATATGAGGATAACCTTGGAGGTAGCATCAGCTTAGCACTGCAACGCATACAAAATATGCATAGGAGATAATAAGATAAAGATAGAAAAACCAAAAACATGATAGCATGAGAAAATATTAATGCGGGTGCAAGAAAATGTTGGCCATGAAGAATAGATTGTTTAAACGAAGCTTAGCCAATTTGATAGGGGGAAGAGACTGAGCCTAGAATTTGGTGAAATGAGGAAGATCCTAAATCAAACAGTTAATGGAGCGAGCCGAGCCATTGAAAATTCTATTATTTCTTTCATGCCATATGGTCCAAATAAGCACCATCATGGTTAAGTTAAATCCCATGAAGATGGAAAAGAAATTGCGATCCGCTGCGTTCTCCAGGTATCCCACAAAGAGGACATGGAACTTGGCATAACATGCACATGCCAAGAAATTTCTATTATCTCTGTTTTCAATTTGTTAGAACAAACATGATTTTTTCCCCTTTCTTTGATTCAAAGAAACATGAAATTTGGTTATCATTTGGGATGAATGGGTGACATGAGCTCGTTTTTTATGTTTAATGGCGGTTGATATTGGTTATATACATAGTTTAAAGGATCTACAATCCGGATATGCCGGATTAGGCCGGTATTGGAGGAGCCGGAGGTAATTCAAATATGGGATTGGCCGAGATGGATGTGGGATCCGCGACATTAGCTGGTTCGGACTGATTGAGAACAACATCACTAGTTCACTAATTTGAGGAATTTCAAAAAATAATAAATTGATCTATTAAAATTCCTTAAAATAGTTAAAAATTAAAATATTTTATTTAATAAAAAAAATAAAAAAAACGTGAATAGCCTCCACTCAAACAAAGAAGAGCAACACTGAATAGGATTAGGGGATATGGAAGTTAGCAATTTGCACCATAAAAGTTTGTTATGTATAATGTATCTTTTGGGAAACATGCAAAAAACATGCAACTTAGTCCAGGGAAAAATCACATGCAAAAACCAGGCTTGTGAAAATGAAGTATCAAACCAAGCAACGGAAGCATTTCTGCTGTGTTTTGTTGGATTCTTTGGAACCAGTTAGTACACTATTCTCTGCATCCTTGTATAAGTTCTTCTATCTTTTTATTCATCTATTGACTTCGCACACTCACTTTGCAATGACGAATGTTTCACCAGATCTAGAAGCAGGATCCGATGCCCTCACATTTACTCACTCTGCAATGACAAAGGTTTCACCAGATCTGGAAGCGGGATCCGATACCCTCACATTTCAGCTCACAATCAGCATATTTCAAATGCATGTATGCAAGGTTTCTAGCTACATGTTCAATAGCTTTTGCTATCTGCATTCTAACGGTCTTAGTTTTTTTTTGAAAAAAATGCGCATTGTATCGGAAAGTGATTGATTTCAGCCCTTGATCATCTTCGAAGATATTTTAGGTTAGAAAAGAATCACAGTATTAATCTCAAGTAATGGAGAGTCCTAATTAACCCATATATATCCATCAATACTTTATGGTATAGTTCGATTGTATCCTCAAACATTAATTCAAAAGTGTTCAGGATCTCCGCGTATTGAAACTTTAGTTGAAGAACCTCAAACTACTAAATGAATATGTCTCAGCATGTCATTCTCTTCTTGATTCATAACTGAATAATATGTTTAAATTTACTGGAAAGTCGATCTAGTGCACATTTTACTGTCCATAAGGTTATGGATGAAGATCTTATGAATCTCAAAAAATCGATATAGTCTTGATGCTGTTTGTTTTTGAGGTGTGGGGGCAACAGATGTGAGTTCTTGTAATTTGTGTAGCGGAAGATGTGGTACTGGCGCCGATCCGATCCTAGGCCGTAGGACCGGCTCGGGAGTAGCAGGAGAGAGATGGGGGGCGGGTGCTCAGCTCGACTCGGATCTTTGAGGGTCGGCTCGGCCTTTTGTACCTGCACACTGCCTAGAAATACCGGGAGAAGTCCCGGCGATAGGTTCTCTGACGATCTAATCAGTCACTGAGAAAGCAACAGTAGCTAGGATTCAGGTGGGGGGAAGTTTATTACCTTTGGAAGTGAGGAGGGGGTCTGGTATTTATAGGCAGGGGTAAACGGGTCTGAGACCCTAACGGACCGGGTCGGACCCGTTTGCTTGTGGGCTTGAATGGGCTGAAGCCCATTTGACCTGTTTGACCTGATGATCACATGAGAGCGAAATCTAAAGAGATCTGATGGCTCAGATGGAGCCACGTCACCCACCCCATATCAGGAGCCCCCCACTCCTGGAGGGCGGCGTAAGCCCGCGTGGAGGAGTAGTCTGTCCCCGTAGGAAGAGTGGAGCGGTGTGTCTGGAGAGTATGATTTGTAGTTTCTTGGAGTGGTAAGTGGGGTAGGACGAAGGAGATCCTCCGGAGAAAAAAGCGTCGAAGGCCGAGGACCGATGGTCGGGAGCCGAACGTCGAGCGCCGAGCCATAGCCTGAGCCAGGAATTTGGCTCGGAGCTTATGATTGGCGCTTCGAGGGTCGAGCATTGGTGGGCGAGCCTCCATGATCGGATGCCGAGGGTCACTACCGAGGGTCGAGCCCCCAGCTTGCTATAAAATCTAAGGGGTGGCTCGAGGTCACTGCCGAACGTCGAGCCCCCAGCTTGTTGTAAAAGTTAGGGGGTGGCTCGAGGTCACTGCCAAGCGTCGAGCCCCCCAGCTTGATGTAAAAGCTAGGGGGTGGCTCGAGGTCACTGCCGAGTGTCGAGCCCCCCAGTTTGCTGTAAAAGCCAGGGGTGGCTCGAGGTCATTGCCGATCTTTGAACCGCCCAGCTTGTTGTAAAAGCTAGGGGTGGCTCGAGGTCACCACCGAGCATTGAGCCCCCCTGACTTGCTATAAAAGCTAGGGGTGGCTCGAGGTTACTTCCGAGCGTCGAGCCCCTTGGCTTGCTGTAAAAGCTAGGGGGTGGCTCGAGGTCACTGTCGAGCGTCGAGCCCCCCAGCTTGCTATAAAATCTAGGGGGTGGCTCGAGGTCACCGCCGAGCGTCGAGCCCCCTGTCTTGCTGTAAAAGCTAGGGGGTGTCTCGAGGTCACTGCCGAGCGTCGAGCTCCCCGGCTTGCTGTAAAAGCTAGGGGGTGGCTTGAGGTCTGTCACGCCCCGCTTCCCGGAATACGGGAACACAGGCACGTAACTGAGGCTCAGCGAATGATATAAGTACGCCAACTCATATCATCCATAAGCTATACCAGTCTTAACTCAACAATATAAGAAAAATGAATCACAACCACGCAGAAAAACATAATCACATAAGCGATAATGAAATTCAATAACCAAATCCGAAATACAAGAACTTACCAAATAGCTCGAGAGGCTCCAGCTCCAATCGTAGAAGAACTGCTCACCGATGCCTTCTGAAAATTCTCCTTGTACACCTGCACTTGTTCATCTAAAAAGAAAGAATAATTTGTCCTTAGAGCAAGTCGTGGACATGCAAGTGGAGAAACAGAGAAACAATGGCAATAGTGGTATAACAATGAATTCAATAAACGATAAAGTCAATAGTGTTGAACAGTGACAACAATAATAGCATAATATGCAGTAACTATGACTTATCATGTTAATGATAAACAATATCAATAATGGCAATAATAACGATAACACTGTTCGATAAAGATAACAATATACAATGATAATGCGATGAGAGCCTTATGTCTATTATTCATTCTTTTATCCTAGCTAATGCACGTACTACTGTGTCCCATGTGTGTCGTACCACAGGTTTGATGCATACAATCAATTTCGCTTAGACTAAGGTGGTAGATTCTATAGTTCATGTACTCGGGAACATTATTCAATAATGACCGATGATCGAATCAATCGAGATACTGTAGTCAGTAATCTGCAATTAACCGATGACCGATATAACCAATAACCAATAACCAATAACCAATATCCAATAACCGATATACCGATAATTAGGGAAATACGGGCCCCTTTTCCGAGTACAGTCACCATGTCATCAACTACCCTAATCAACCCTTAACCCCGGCTTGTTTCACTTCCTTTATTCAATAAACTCACAATAAGACAATTAATAAGGGCGCTAGAGAAGGTGACAAAACAACCCTAAGATCATGCAATAAACTATATACGATTAAATACACTAAATATAACATTATAAACACAATTGTACATTATAAAGCATAGAATCCCAATTCGGGACAGCAGTAGGTTGCTGTACCAAAATCAGTATTCCCGTTGCTTCAGGACAGCAAATGTAGATCCGTCAGGTGGTCTAGAAACTAGACTCATGCCCGGTTCCAACGCATACTTAAAGTCTATATTCCGACGACGGTAGCTAAGTGAAATTCAGTGATCTTTATAGGTTTAAGTTTCTGGCTGGGTGTAGATGTTGTCTAATTTTAATTACAACGGCAGTAAATAAATATTATAAAAATCAGTAAAAATACTTTTTAACATCCTAAACATGTTATCTACAATCCTGGAATTTATCTTGGCCATATATGATTAATAATTCACTTAATTCATTAGCCTAAGTTGTTATGTACGTGAATCTGGAATTACAGCGCAGCTGTGGTGAAAGGTTCATAACTGGAGCAGTATAAATCCGAATTCAAAAGTTCTGGTGTCTATCGACATCTAGACAGATAGGGCTACGATTTACTTTCAGGGAGTTTCTGATTTTAATTAAGGGATCTAGGTCGAAACAGCACATTAAGGTTCAGGTAGGCGTAAATACCAGAATAGTCTACATGTTCATTCTAAATAAAATGGTTAAAAAAATTAAGGATAGTAATTGGAGTTTAATTAATCATAACCACAGCGAATTAACCTTATATGAACATGGTATTAATGTAGATGATGTCTAACATTCTAATAATTACAATTCAACAATTTAGCAATAACAATCACATTAACAATCAACTAATTTTCTACAATCTACTATAGCAATTGTCATTTAATGTCATGATATGAAATATGTCAAAAATTCCCTATTTTTGTAATCAATAACTATAACTACAAGGTGCATGAAAATCCCTATACCTTAGAGGCAAAAAGATGGCACGATGTCGAGACTACCACTTGGATTCGCTCGTGTAAATCCGTGGCATCTCAACGATTGATACAATAATATTTTACGATTTTTAAATAAGATCCACTTGCGGAATTCAACAATAATTATCGAATATGATACAAAAACATTCGATAGAAATGACTTGCCTTTAGGACGACGTTAGATCCGATATATTGAGAATAACGGGATCGAAATCCCGGCGACACGGCGACGAGCAAACGACCACAATAATCACGATCGGGCACGGATCTCGATGATGATCAAGATCAAGATGAAGATCCATCGAATCCAACGGTCGAGATCGGAAATAAAACATATGAGAATTAAAAGGGAACCAAAATATATCATGATTGACAATTGATGAATGAATACAAAAGTAGATCATATGTTTACTCACCAAGCAAAGGACGAACGAGATGATCAAAGGCCGAGATCAACGGTTCAAGAAGACGGTGATCGTGGCTGCGATGAACGACGATCGGACGGCTGAGATGCGATCGGATGGCTGGATCTGCTTAGATCTGAGCCGAGGGCAACGATCGGATGGACGGCTGAGATATGATCTAATGTAGGAGATCAGATCTGATCAAATCAAATCTCGATTGAATCCGACGGTCCAGATCAACTCGATCCCCTACATCACTTTCCCTCCTTCTTTACTGCAACAGAGAGGGGGGAAACTTCCGATGGAGACCACGGCGCGACGGTGGAATAGTGGTCACGGCGACGACTGGTGGCGGGCCTGGCTTCGGCGACGGCACCCAGGCCGGTGCCGACGAGGGGGACTGAGCTAGGCGGGACGGCGGAGAGCGCCATTGGCCAGCGATGGGGTCTTCATACTGGCTGTTGTTGTCGACGTCGGAGAGGGAAAGGGTGGGTCGCCGCTGTGGCGCTGCGCTGCTGGGGCTGTCGATCGCCGGGGGAGACGCACTGCAGGGGGGGCGGTCGACGGGAGCTGCCTATTGCTGCAGGTGGCTGCAGTGGGCGCTGTGACGTCGCGACGCACCGAGATGGCTGGGAGAGAGTGTTGGGAAATGAGGTAGGGGTGAAGGGACGATCGGGAGGTAGCGACATGAGTTGGAAAGCATCGAAATGTTGAAGATGGAAGAATTGGTTAAACAGTGGCGGCTGGTATACACAGTAGTATATCTTTTAGGGTTAAGTTAGATTAATAGGGTATTTATATAATAAGGTATTAGGATATTAGGGTTATTGGGTAAGGGATCCAATAAGAATAGGGTGGGGTTTTTAATTAAAGGGCCCAACATGAGAATGGGTCTGGATTTGGGTTTTAATGGGTATTAGAATTTAATAGAAAAGACCCAATATAATAGATAAAATCATAAATGAAAATTAGGATTGTACAACAAAATGTATTTGTTCCACAATATGGAAATTATTCGAAATGACTACAAATACAATTTACGATAGAAATATATTTTAAAATCAAAAGTCAAGGGTAATAATATTAATAGTAAAAATACTAATAATAATACTGATAACACGAATAATAAAAATGATAATAATAACAATAATAAAAATTTTGGTATACATATCAAACAGGATTCGAGATAGCTAAGTTCATAAAAATCCAAATAGTAATAAAATAAGATACAAATAGCCAATCGCTTAGAAAATAGACAATAAAGTTGGAATATACTATTTTTTGAAGTAATTTAATTTCCGGTTCGAAAAGAATTTTATTAGAAGGTCCAAGTCGAGTTTAAAAATAACAACGAATTTATAAATAATCAAAATACGAAAAATATTCAGAAAATATGTATTTCGGGAAACAGGGGTTACAAGGTCACTGCCGAGCGTCGAGCCCCCGAGCTTGCTGTAAAAGCTAGGTGGTGGCTCAAGGTCACTGCCGAGCATCGAGCCCCAGCTTGCTCTAAAAGCTAGGGGGTGGCTCGAGGTCACTGCCAAGCGTCGAGCCCCCAGCTTGCTGTAAAAGCTAGGGGGTGGCTCGAGGTCACTGCCGAGTGTTGAGCCCCCTGCTTGCTGTAAATGTAATACCCAAGATTTTTTAAAATAATGTTTCTAAGATTAATAAATGAATTAAAATAATTTTTGGTGATTTAATAAATATTTTTCTGAAATTTACCTTTTTACACGTGCAAACATGTGCAAACATCTTCTTGGGAAGTTCAAAGTCAGAAAATATTTTCAGAAAACCCATTATTTATTATTAGATATTATTTGTTATTTTTTTGGGATTTTTCTGATAATTATTTGACCTATTTGCAAATATTACAAAAAAGAACTTTTATGTAAAATTACCACTTGAAGTGAAAACTCCAGATTTTTAGATTTTTTGGCTGGGAATGATGCCTACTCAACTCAAAGGTAAAGAGTTTACTTTTTGTTTTGATAAATTTTGGTTATTTTGCAAGTTTTTATAAATAAGGGTCCTTTTGCAAAATTGCCACTTAGAGGGCAAAAAGTACAATTTTGTTTTTCTGGATTTTAAAATAGTGCCGACCAATATTAGGGTAGTTGTTTTTGTTTTTAAAATCTCAATTAAGTTGGTTTTATCTAATTTCCAGGTATAAGGATTTATATATGTAAAGATATATTTAAAAGAGATATTTTGCAAATCTAATCACAAACCCTAGATACCCTATTTCCGGCCAATATAAGGTGAGGTGCAGCCATCCCTTTGCTGCACAACACAAAAAAGATTTCTTTATTATTATTTTCTTGGAATTACAAAGCGAGGATCTTGGTTTTCTTGCGAAATGAGAGATTTTCTTATTTTCTTTATTATCTTCGGTTGATTCTTCAATAAGGTCAGTGACATATGTTTGTTTACTTATTGTTCTAAGCATGTTGTATGTGATGATTTATCTATTAGAAAGCATGTTAGGAATTGTATGAAGAAATAATAAATTTTGATGAGTAGATGAACTAAAATTGAATCTTTTCATGAAACTATGCTATGGATGGTTAAAATTATATATTGATGACTTGAGAGTTGTTAAGAACCTAATAGAGATCACGGGTATGTTGTTTTGTATTAAAGGCTTGCTTATTTAATTGGTTATAGGGTTTATAATGCACAAAATTTGATTAAAGAAGAATCTTTCACTGTGTATGTATGTGGTTTGTTTGGAGATTTTGATGAGTAAAGAACTGGATGAATGATTGTTTTATTGCATGTATTCATGAGTAAATTGATGTAACCAGTGGGGTTTGTGTTTAATCAAGTTTTGGAAGGATTTTGGATAAAAAAAGAATCAAGTTTAAATGATAAAAAGGGGGGTTTTACTTTCGGGTCTGTTGATGAACAGCCAAAACTTGATTTTTGTGTTTTGTGAAATTTTCGATTGGGTTTTGATCTATATTGATACTGAGATTGAACTAGACTAGATTCTACTTATTCAAAATGAATTTCGACGCTGATACTGATGCTTAAACTCACCTATATGCATATATACTCATTCATGTTTACTGTTTTGAAGATTTCGTCAAAATTTGCTCTTTGTGATCTTAATGTGATTTTGATATGTTTTATAAACTTCTACATGTTCTACAAATCATATTTGATCATCCTAGGATGTTGGTTTTACAAAAATTGTGATTTTATAAAGTATAACTGTGTATCAGTTAAAACATGCACAGAATTTCAAAACTGTAACCTGTTGTAATTGATAGTCGACCGAACTAAAGTCGACAGTTGACTGTCAGTTATTAAATTTTCGATTTTTTTTTGCAATAACAGTCGACGGCTTCGTCTTTGAACTGAAGCCGATAGTCGACTGTCGGTTCTTGAGTTTTGAATTTTCGCTGGACAGTCGACCGTCCATTTTCGACAGTCGACTGTTGTCACGCCCCGCTTCCCAAAAACACGGAATGTGAGCGCGTGACAAAGCCCAGCGAATGATTTTCATCATTCATGAGTTGTAGGATCGACTCAGCATCATAACAAGAATATAACAAAATATATATACAACCACGCATGCATGAATAATTTATTAAACAACAAAAACAATTCAAACAAAATAATAGTAACCCAAATAATTCTCAATTCTGGATCAAATGTTAAAACTCGGGAACATAAGCCCGTTACAAGGTTCAAGTAACAAAAGAAATAAATAATTCAAGAAGACAAAATATTTAAGCAAGTCCTTGCTCCAAGCAAAGCCTAGAATGTCTGCTCACCAATTCCAGCAAACAATTCGTCTCCAAAGTCTGTATATAAATATAAAAAGGGAAAACATAGGAAAAACAAGACAAACGCCCTTAGTGCAAGTTAGGACCGCAAATAGTAAAACAAGTATAAGAAATATGGAATAAGATTTGGAATTAAAATGTAATAGGGATGCAACAAGTAGTGCGATTCAAGAAATTAGCTAGCAAGAAAGACAACTCGAGTGACAAGATTGGGTAACAAATACTAGTAGTAGAACAAGTGGCTAGTGAACATGTAATGGTATCAAGCATCAAGTAACAAGTATCACGTACAAGTGTCGAGTAACAAGTAACAAGTCTCAAGTGTCAAGTTGTCAAGTACAAGTATCAAGTAGCGAGTGTCAAGTATTATGTTCAAGTATCAAGTCTCATGTATCATGTGATCAAGTATCAAGTAAGCATGTATCATGTTCAAGTCTTGTAGTTATTACTATCTAGGTAGCACTTCGTGTGCCATCCTTTTATCATATAGTTGCTACAGTCAATGCAATTTCGTTTAGGCCTAGTAGTGGATTTTATAGGGCGGTGTACTCAGGTCATGTAGGAAATACGAGCATGTGATCAAACTATGGGCTCTAGAGGTGGCCCCCGTCAACCCTTGACGTGGCACTTAGTTCCATCTGATTACAAATACATATCATGTAATCATATAATGGGCTTTAGAGGTAACCCCCGCAGGCTCTAGATGTGGCCCCCGTTACCCATAACGTGGCACTTAGTTCTGCGTGGCACTTAGTTCCATTTAACATAAAATTATGGGAAACACGAGCCCCCCTTCCGAGTACACTTACCTATATTGTCCACTACTATGGTCTTTCCCTTAAACCCGGCTTATTATTTATTATCATCATCATGCAAGCATGAAAGTGTGCGAAACAAGTCAAGTAAGCATGATCAAGAACATAGAACAAGTCTAGGCTAGGTAGGGTACATGTTCGAGGGTCAAAACAAATCAAAATATCATGAACAACGAAAATCTCAAATCTGGACAGCATGACGTTGCTGCACCAAAACTGCGATTCCCATTGCTACAAGATAACAAATGTGGATCCGTCAGAAGGTCTAGAAACTAGATTCCTGCCTGGTTCCAACGAATATAATTAAGGTACATGAAAGTTGTGGTAACATATGTCAAAACAGCAAACTATACAGTATTTGTGTTCAGCCAAAATTTGTAAAACTGAGTTTATACATATGAACCAGGGTTGAAACATCATTAATTAATCCCGAGAAAATTTGAGAATGTTCTCTAGGGTATCCAATATCAGCATGCAAATTTTCAAGTCATTTACTTACTGGTAGCATAGTTAAAATAATTGTTAAACCAAGGTGGTGAGTTTTTATGAATCTGCGATTACCGATACAGCCGCAGTAAAACTGCAATATCTCCTAAATCGTAACTCGGAATTCAAAAATTCTGGATTTTATTGGCAACTAGACACTTAGGGCTACATTTTATATTCAGGAACCAAGTTCAGATTTTGGTTTTATCGGGGTCGAAACAGTAAGGCAAGACAGAAACAGAAACCAAATAAAACACTTTTTGTATAAAATGAATCAAAATTTTACTAGTTGTGAACAAGTGTATCAATGAAGGGTTGTGACTCTTAGATCATGTAATAGATAAGGCGGAACATGAGATCATTAACGATAAACAAAGAGGAGTCACATTCACAAACTATTTGCACCATTTTCAAGGAAGAGCTTATACTAGAAAACGAAATGTACAAGAGATACTTTCCTTGGGGTGTAGACGATGAATCCGACAAAGGAATAACGGGAATGGATCCTGGGCGGCAAACTCAATACATGGATCACGAACCAAATACAAACACACGATCACGATCGCAACCACGAACACAAGCACGGATCTCGATGATCAAGAGGACGGTCAAGATGAGATTGACGGCTTAGATTGATCAGATCGGGAGATCAAGATGATGAAGATAAAAAGATCCAATGACTAGATCAAGAGATCAAGATCGTATCAGACCAGACGGCTCTGATTGAAGATCAAGATGATGGTCACGATTGTGATGATCAAGGGAGATCCGACGGTCGAGACAAGTATCTTGATGATGATGATCGGATCAGATCGACAATCAGATGGTCCAGATCTAGATCAGATCAGACGATGATCAAGATCGAATGGCCCACAATCAAAGAGATCAAGATGATCAAGATCACGGGCAATTGACGACCAGGAATTAACATGATCAAAACCCATAATCACACAACAACCCATGGCTGCACTGGCTGCGGCTAGCGACTGCAGGAGGTCCCGAGGGTGGTCGGCACAACAGCGGGGCGAGGGTCGTCGGCGACTACGGTGCGACGGCAGCCAGGGACTGACGGCGACGGTGCGGCTGCTTGCTGTTAGAGACAGCACAATGAGGAGCATAGGGGGGGTGTTGGAATTGCAGGAGGGCGATGGGGTGCTGGGCTGACGGCAAGCGGCTGTGTGGCTATCGCGGGGTGAGACAGCAACGAAAGGTGCAATTGTGGCTGGCATTATGGAGTTGTTGTGCTACCGCTGGTCGATGCAGGAAGGCTGCGCTTGATGTCGGGGATGAGAAGATGGATGGAGGTCAGAGGGGGTGAACATGGGAGGCTAGGAGTAGGGCGGAGACGAGGGATGCAGGGATAGGGTTTTGAAGAGTTGGGTAGCGGCTGAAGTAAACAGGGGATATGATCAGGAGGTAGGCGGCTGTAGTTTAGGTTAAAACAGTAGATAGGATTTTGGGTAGGTTAGGTTTATTAGGGTATTATATAAATAGGGTTATGGGTTTGGGTTTAGATGGTATAGGATCCAATAAGAGAATGGGTATTGGGTTTTGGGTATTAAATGGGTTTAAATCTATTAGGGAAAATGAAATAACTAATAACAATGTGGAATTATATAACAAAACATATTTTGTACTACAATATGGAAATTATTTGAAATGACTACAATACAATTAACAATAGGAATAGATTTTTTAAAAAAAATTAAAAATCGAGGGTAATAATATTAATAGTAAAAATACTAATAATAGTACTGATAACAAGAATAATAAAAATGATAATAATAACAATAATAATAAATTTGATATACATATCGAATAAGGTTTGAGATAAACAAGTTTATAAAAATCCAAATAGTAATAAAATAAGATACAAATAGCCAATCACTTAGAAAATAAACAATAAAGTCAGAATATACTATTATTCGAAGTAAATAAAATTTCCGGTTCGAAAAGATTTTAATAGAAGGTCCAAGTCGAGTTTAAAATAATAACGAATTTATAAATAATTAAAATAGGGAAGATATTCAGAGAATATGTATTTGGGAAACAGGGCTTACAACTGTCATTATTCTGGCTGATGGGTTTTCTTGAGTTTTGAATTTTCACAGGACAGTCGACCGTCCATTTTCGATAGTCGACTGTTATTATTCTGGCTAATGGGTTTCTTGAGTTTTCTGATGTTTTCTTTAAACGATTGGTTCTTCGATATTGTGGGTTATTAATCTACTGTTTTTAAATGACGTTTTGCTACAGATTACAGTATTTTACAGAAAGTTATATTTTGTTTATAATAGAATTTAAATTACATTCCTATGATTTTATAAAGAGAGATATATGTGATTTTCAAAGGAATTGCTGTTTCGTGATATTCTACGACTTAAAAATATGATTTCTACTATTTAATGGATTTAATATTTTTATTTTAATTTTGGAATTTCATGAGTACATTAAATGGATTTGGATTTTTGTTGATAAATGTTTTGACGATGGATTTATGAGTTTTATTGAAAGTTTGGTATTGATGGTTGAGTTATGAGTCTTTAGAGATTGAGTGGGGCCTTAGCTACCTGCAGTTGAAATTTTGGTTTTTATTTAGTTGAGTTAAGCCCGGTAGGGTACACCAACTCTAAGATATTCGCAATCTATTAAAAAATTAATTAACTTAACAAGATAAGGATAGACACTAGATGGTGATATGATAAAATGAGAGAAAACATGAGTTATGGACTCTAGGATGATCCAAGGAGTGAGATATTCCCCAGTATTCCGAGACGATGGAGGTTAGGGCCACAGAGTGATCTGCGGAGTGGGATTGATCTCCAGTATTCCGAGGACAAGAGCGACGCTTATGGGATGTTTGTACAATGAGGGTTCCAGGATGACCTGCGGAGTGAGGCAATCTCCAGTTTTCCGGGACAATGGACGTAAGGGCCACAGAATGATCTGCGGAGTGGGATTGGCCTCCAGTATTCCAAGGGTGAGAACCGATACTTGCAGAATGTCTAAATCTTGTAGTAGTCATCGTAGTAGGATTAGTTGCATAACGGGGAATTAAACCCTATCAAGTGGAGAACGATAAGGGCTTACACCGGACTTATGTAGAGTGGAATGCATCAAATCCGACAAGTATGCATTAGAGAGTCTGCATATAGCATTGGTGTTTTCTAGACTTGGTTTTATGCTTGTTGTTTCCAGTTTTTCTACACTTGACACTTAGTGTAGTTTCACTTGATGTTTTCATGGTTTATTTACTGTTATTTCTTTTTCCATTCGTTACTACTGTTAATACATATTGTTTATGACTCTATACCTTATGTTTTATTTATGTTGCCTTTTTTATGTCACTCACACCGTTATGGCCGATCCCTGTGGTTTTTGGGGATTAGGGTTATCTCTAGCCTCATGTTTTACAGGTAGGTACCTATAGCTTTGGAATTTGGATGCATGAGATAAAATGATATTATGACTTATGTAAATTGTAAATGATTACGTTGTAAAAGAAAGAATTTATAATTCAAGGTGTTTATTTTCCGCTGTGCTTTGTAAAGAATTAATGTAATAAAAGTTGAAAAATTTTATCTGTGTTTTGGCTATGTTTACTATTACAATTAAGGTTAATGCTGGGAATTCTGCCACATATTTCTAAGATATTATATTGGAAATTCGGGGCGTTACAGTAAAATCTTGGGGGTGGCTCGAGGCCACTGCCGAGCTTCGAGCCCCCTAACTTGCTGTAAAAGCTAAGGGGTGGCTCGAGGTCACTGCCGAGCTTCGAGCCCCCCAGCTTTCTGTAAAAGCTAGGGGGTGGCTCGAGGTCACTACTGAGCTTCGAGCCCCCCAGCTTGCTGTAAAAGCTAGGGGGTGGCTCGAGGTTACCGCTGAGCGTCGAGCCCCCCTGGCTTGCTGTAAAAGCTAGGGGGTGGCTCGAGGTCACTGTCGAGCGTCGAGCCCCTAACTTGCTGTAAAATCTAGGGGGTGGCTCGAGGTCACAACCGAGCATCGAGCCCCCTGGCTTGCTGTAAAAGCTAGGGCGTTGTATGTGATGCTGACGTCATGGGGGTAGAATTCGAGGCATTGAAGTCCTATCAACCGTTAGATCTTGATGATCAAGATAGAATTGATCAGGGTTCCAACACAGAATTCGAGGCGTTGAAATTTCACCAGCCGTTAGATCTTGATGATTAAGATTGAACGGTCAGGATTTCAACACAAAATTCGAGGCATCGTTATCAATCTATAAATCCTCCACTCCCCTCTCCATTTCTTCACTTTGCTTTCTCTTTCTAAAAACAGGAGCTTCTCACTCTAACTCGCCGACAACGACTTTTTCGTTGATCTCTCTGTTCACAGTACTCAGGTTAGTATTTTCTTTTGTTATGTCGCGCACTCAGTCGGTTCCGAGGCGAGCTCTTCTGGTCGGAATGAGAGGAATCGTCGGTCGGACTCCACGTCATGGGATTTGGACGACTAGGTTTTGGAGGTGGATCGTCAGTCAGACTCCACGTCCTGGGATATGGACGATCAAGTATTGGACGTGGTTTCGCTCCAAAGTTGCAAGCCGCCCGAGGTAGAGTCCACTTCAACTGGAGAGGTCGAGATATTAGGAAAGGAGGTTGAGGAGGGAGTGGCGAGTAGGGAGGTCGTGAGGGAGGAGCCGAGGGAGAGGCAGATGAGTGAGGTAGCGAGGAAGGAGAGGCTCTCCCACCTCTCCCGCCTTTGGCAACACCGTCTACACCGAAGGAGCTTCGCGTTCGGAAGAAGAAAAGGAAGTGGCGCCTACCGGATAGTCCGAGGACACTAGATGAGTTCGAGCTCGCGCACGTGCTCGACGTCCCCTACTACAAGAATCCATGGTCGACCAGAATGTATCCTGACGACGTTGAAAACTTAGTCCAATTTGGCGTGGAGGTGTCTTCGCCAGGTCGGACCCAGATACGAATGGACAAGGTTCAGTGTGTCCTGAAGGCCGACTATCTGCTCATGACAAGGGCCAGCTACTTCATTGGGCCGGAGTACGAGCTGATGATTCCGAGCCCTGGTCTCAGCCCTACCACCGAGTTGGCCCCCGGATTTTGTATGTTACTCGAGGACGCCTTCATCTCGGGACTGAGGCTTCCGCTGCACCCATTTATTAAGAAGGTGCTGAGGTAGGGGGAGCTATGCCCGATGCAGTATGGCCCCAACTTGTGGAAGTAGTTGGTCTGCTTTATTCTGAAGTGTGATAAGAAGAAGGTACCTCTAAAACTGAAATATTTTCGGGCTATCTTAGGGGTGAGCTCGCTCGGAGATCAGGTGGGTATCTTCTACATCTCGCCTCGCCCCCACAAGAAAGTGGTGCACGGACATCCGGATTCCATAATGGGGTGGAAGGCCAAGTATTTTGTGGTCGGAAGTGAGGTACCTTGGAAAATTCCAACGGCTTGGAATTTCTGCAAGTCGAACCACAAACCCTCGAGGCGGAGGGACTTGACTGAGACAGAGTGGCCTAATGTTGACAGAATTGTTGAGGGGCACAACATCGGTTGGCCGAACGTGGCAGAGTCACACTTAGCCCGAGCCGGACTAAGCCCAGTCGACCCTTGTATGTTGTTGTTTTATTTTCGTTTAATTTTCTGCTTTCATGTTAACATTCCCTCTTTTTCTCTCTGTAGCAATGGATCAGTCGAAGCTCGATGCAAGGAAGACCCTGCTGGTTATGGCTCAGAAGAGGAGGGCCGAAAGGCAGCACCAAAGGCGAGGTCCGCCCTGGGGGGCTCCGAGGCCCCTTCGGAGTGGCCCCATAAGAGGTTGAAGAGGCCCCCCGGCTAAAGAAGCACTAGAGTCGGGGCCGAGCTCCACCAGCCATAAGGTTGCTGAGGTCCTGAAGGCGGGGACTCACCTATTGCGCCCTGACGCCCAGTACATGGTGGGCAAGAGGGGGCTAAGGCCGTTCGCCCCGGACTGGGCGGTCAATGAGGGCAACTCGCTGGCCGAGGGTCCGATCTCGATCGAGGTGGTAGACAACCCGCCACAGCTTGCGATCGGACCATTCTGGCGACCAAGACGGTGGAGACGGCCTATATGAAGTGGGCTTAGGCCCAAATGGTGGTAAGTGTTGGTTTGTTGTTTGTTTCCTTTTGTATTTGGCAATCTTTACTGACCCTTGTCTCTCTTCGACTAGGCATTAATGACCGAGGTGCAGCTGAAGAGGTGCTTCGAGAAGGAGGTCCATGCTGAGAAGCGGAATGCCGATCTGTACCTTCGTGAAGTGAATGACTTGAAGGTCGAGCTGATGACCGCTCAGGGGGTGGCCCAGGCCTTTCAAGCCGACCTCGCCTCTCAACAAGACCAGCACCTTCGTGACCTGGCGGAGGTTTAGGGGAAGGCGGCTGCCGAGTACGAGGAGCTAGCGATGGCCGCCTCGGAGGAAATGATGAATGCCCAAGACGAGGTGTATGATCGGGCAAAGGAGTACTTGCTACTCCTTTACCCCCAGGCCAAGATCGACCACCTCCACTATAGATGGGAGCCCCCGACGCTTCTGCTGACCTCTGGGCGCGAGGGAGACGAGGCGCCGAGAGACCCGCACTTGGAGAGAGAGGCAGGATGGGCCACGGACGATGAAGAGGTGCAGATCCCCCCTCAGAAGTAGTTTTTTACATTCTTTTTCTTTATTTGCTGAGCGCAGACTGACCACCGCCTTTTGTAACTAATTTTTGGAATTAATATAATCATGTTTTTGGCCGACCTGCTATGACTTGCACATTTTTGGGAAGCTTGAAGTGAATTGTTGTTTCCTCTCCTTTTTGTCAGATTGACAAGACCCTAGAGACCAACCTCAGTTCTGCCGAGGTCCGGTGACTTCGGAACAAGCTAGAGTCCAAGGAGAGTTTCTTGATCCACTATCACAATAGGCTCGCAATCGAGAAACCGCGGTAAGCTATTTTATGAAAAAGTCCAAGGAGCACTATTTAGAGGCGGCGCGCCTGAAGAAGGCTATAGCCGATTGAGACTGGGGGAGTGCCGAGACGCACTGGTCAATATCCGATGCCTCCACCAGGCGATCGACCTCTGAGTCTATTCTCCGTGAGTTCGTGGTAGAAAAGGAGATGGAGATTCAGAGGTTGAAAGTCATGCTCGGCACAGGCGAAACTCGGTTCGGCCCTTTTATGGGAGGAGGTCCCATGTCTTGGGTTCCTCACTGACCCTCTATCTGGAGATGGCGAGGCCCGCTGATGCGCAAGGCTGTGTTGCCGAGGACGTCTACACTGGCGATGCCGGTGATGACGGACGAGCACACTGGAGGATGGACCCGCTCGGTGGGGCTCGAGATGGTCTGTGTTAGCCAAAAAAGCCATACGAGAAACGCTTAGGCTGGGGTTAAAAGAACCGTTGTAATAATTTCTATTGTACTTTGGCCATTCAAGGCATTATGATGAATGAAATTTGATTTTTCCGTCCTTCTGATTTGTAGGAAAACCTAGGACGCCGCCTGTAGCATAAGCCTAGTGTCGAGCCCCTTATGCTTTGTAGAAAAGCTAGTGTGGCTCGAGGCCATTGCCAAGCGCCTAGCCCATACAGCTTGAGAAAGCTAAGGCATTGCTTGAGGTCAATGCCGAATGTCGAGCTCCCATGCTTTGTAGAAAAGTTAGGGTGCGCATCGAGGTCATTGCCGAGCGCCTAGCCCATACAGGTGGAGAAAGCTAGGGCATTGCTAAGGTCGATCCCGAATGTCGAGCCCCTTATGCTTGGTAGAAAATTTAGGGTGTGGCTCGAGGTCATTGCCGATCGCCTAGCCCATAAAGCATAAGAAAGCTAGCGCCTGGTTCGAGGTCAATGCCGAGTGTTGAGCTCCCATGCTTTGTAGAAAAGTTAGGGTGTGACTCGAGGTCATTGCTGAGTGCCTAGCCCATAAAGCTTCAAAAAGCTAGGGCATGGCTCGAGATCAATGCCGAGTATCAAGCCCCTTATGGTTTGTAGAAAAGCTACGGTGTGGCTCGAGGTCATTGCTGAGTGCCTAGCCCATAAAGCATGAGAAAGCTAGGGCATGGCTCGAGGTTAATGCCGAGTGTCGAACTCCTATTCTTTGTAGAAAAGCTAGGGTGTGGCTCGAGGTCATTGTCGAGTGCCTAGCCCATACAGCTTGAGAAAGATAGGGTGTAATACCCTAAAACTTCATTTTTATAAAAATATTATTTTTCACGTGTTGTGCACGTGCAAACTTCATGTGAATATTATTTATTTATTTTGTATGAAATCTCATTTTTGTATGAACAATTATCTTCCTTTATTTTTCTAAAAAGCCTATTTCCAAAAGCCTAAAACACTAATTAATTGTTTTAGCCCACTTTAATTAATTATTAATTTGTTGTCTTGGCCCACAAGCCTAAGCCCACTATTTATGAAGCCCACCAATCTAATTAATTAATTAAATGGTCACACTTGTCATGTAGAGATAATTGGTGAATATTTTGATTAATTAAATTGTATAACTTTTAAATAGAGGTGCTAGGTGGCACGTGCGAAGCACGTAGTGTGCAATGCACACTTTTTTTGGGCCGGTTGTGCATTGGAAGGAATGGGAGAGTGGGTTGTGTGCATGGGTAGTTATTTGTGTGTGTGTGGTTGCTATAACTCCTACTCCTATCCTAGCCCTTCATTCTATAACCATCCATTGAATCCTAGCCCTCCAATCTACTATAAAATTAGTATAAATACCCCTCCTATTTGTTTGTATTTTACACTAGTAATCTATTGAAAGAAGAGAACAATTACATAGGAGATTTATATTAGTGTGAGTTGAGTGTGAGTGTTCCCCCATTGGAGGCCGGCCATCCCTACAAGAAGAAGCTCTCGGTTTTTGGCAAGGAGCAAGGAGAAGGAGTTCGTTGCTCGCAATCTAGGAGGCTCTAAGGGATTTTCTTAATTGGGTTTTCTTCAAAAGGTGGGTGTTTCTCATGACTTCTAAAGTAGAAATCATGCTAGGGTAAGAAATTGAATTGTTATTATGAATTACTAGTTGAAATGAAATGCATGCTAGCCTAAATAGAAGGGAATTGAGAAATTAGCAAATATGTGTTGATTGATTACTGTATTTATTAATTATGAGTAAAGTGAATGTTCTCGTTATTTCTAATGTTAGTATGCAAAATATGTCCTAAATGTGAACTATGTGGTTTAACTAGTAAAAGACTAACATCATGTTTATGGATTAAAGTGCTAATGTAGAATGGTGTGTTGAAGATGAATTGATAGAATAAATTATTAAGAAATGATTGGTAATAGATGTTATGAAATTTCCCATTGCTATTTATGCCATTAGAAAAAAATGAAAAGGAATGTATTTTTGCAAACAAATGATCAAATGCATCATGTGTAATTAATAAAACAGAAGTTCTTATAAAGCAAATGATCATTGTGAAATACGGGTTTACTGTAAATTTTTAAGTAGATTGTGATATGGAAAGTTATGTTTCAAAAAGAGAAGAAAATATATTTTTTGACTTGAAAAACATCGCAGAGCAGCCGACTGATCATATTTAACAGTCGACTGGCCTGATCGTTTGTTTTTTTATTTAAAAATCATAGCGGAACAGCCGACTGTCCATATAAGACAGTCGAATCCTCTGAGTATTTTATTCTCGAGCTTTAGAAACTTGCAGAACAGCCGACTGGTCATGGTTAACAGTCGACTGCCCTGGACATTTTTATTTTTAAGTTTAAAAACATCGTAGAACAGCCGACTGGTGATCTGTGACAGTCGACTTCCCCGAAGTTTTAAGTAAATCTGCATTCTCTTTGTGAGATAATTTCTATGACCTATGTCTTAGTATAAATGAGATTTGAGATGGTTTTTACAAAGAGGAACTTATTTTGATTATTAACTTTTTATATAAAGGAAATTGAAGGGATTGTTTAAGAAATTTAAGATGAAATTTTGGTGATAAGAAATTGGAAAGGTATGAATTGTGAAACCTATTGAAAATGTGAACTGTGGAATTAGAATGGATTGAAATAGAATTATGTGAGTTTATAAACTAGTGAATGTGACATGTTTGAAGAATTTTAGTTTTTCAAGTATCTATGCATTGAATTATCAATTGTGATGAATTATGAAAGATGTGAATACATGAATACTATGCTTTTGAAACATGAATGGTGATTAATCATGAAAAGGTCTTATGAGCATGACATTGTAATTATGAGTTGAATTTGAGAATTAGGGTATAGCCAAGCCTTATACCGGCAGAGAAATGAATTGAAATGGAATTTGAAATGAAAAGACCAAGACTTGGGTCATGTTGAATAAATGGATAAGACCGATATAGTGGGAGTGCTACATTCTAAGAGATTGATTTTATTCATGATTCAATTAAATTAAGGATTAGATACATAGTGAAGATGTGATGAAAGTAAGAGAAAAACATTGAGTATAAGGGCCATTGGATTGGCGGCGTGAGAGTATTCATAGGATGTCCCATGATGAGTCATGATAGAGTATGGATATTACTCCAGAGTACCGTCCCGGTGGCGACGCTCGTGAGGTGTTTGACAACTGCGGGTGGTGTCATGTCTATGGTAGGTGCTGAATTAACACAGGATGCCTGCATGATGAGTCATGTGTCAGTGCGTTGGGATTCCCTCCAGGGCACCTAGACATGAGTTCATAGGTCAGAAAACATCTAGGATACTTACCGTAGTTACAGTAGTAGATTAAG
Source organism: Hemerocallis citrina (assembly GCA_017893485.1). Taxonomy (NCBI): domain Eukaryota; kingdom Viridiplantae; phylum Streptophyta; class Magnoliopsida; order Asparagales; family Asphodelaceae; genus Hemerocallis; species Hemerocallis citrina. The sequence goes on from CM030361.1 coordinate 71,605,850, forward strand.
TCATGGCGAGAGATTGAACCCTATAAGATGAAGAACGATTAAGGGCTTGCCCTCGGACCTATGTAGTATGGGATGCATAGAATCCAAACAAGTGCGCATTAGTGTCATATAATATAAATAATTGCATTAAGGACTAAGTGCACATTCACAATACGACAACAATAGGATAGTCCCTTTAGCTTTGTTTGTGACAAGTTTGTGTTTGTTAAGAAATGAGAATCATTATACTGTTTTCGGCATAGAGAGGATGACCGTGTATAATATTTCGTCAGTTGAATGAACTGACGTGCCCATAGTTTTATATGCAGGGTAAAGATGATTGACAATTGAAGTATACATGCTGTGCAAGACTGATTTAAATGTTGTTTCATGTAATTTATTGTAATGTTGCTTCCGATGTGATAATGTACAAGTGTAAATGTAACTCTGATGAAAGAAAAGTTTTTATTTCCTTGTATAATTGTACGAAAGAAGTGTAAAGATCCTGTAGAACTCGAATTGAGTTGTATTTTGGAATTCGGGGTGTTACAGAGTGGTATCAGAGCCACGCTTCTAAGTAGTACAAATTTATAAGGAACGACACCCTAGAAGTGGACATTAGAGTGTGTGTTGAGTCTAGAGATTTAAATGTAAGTCACTTACATTTTGTGTTGCTCTATGACTTATGCTTCTCCCTCTCTAACTTTAAGATGGCGGACCACTTCGGCCCAGCTGGAGATGATCATTGGCATATTATTGAGGAAGATTACTACCCCGGACAAGCTGATTCAGACGAGGAAGATCCCGAAGAAGTGGAAGAGGAATGGCCTGAGTCCCGAAAGATCACCCCACCTCCGGATTCATCTGATGATTCTTCTAACGAAGAAGAAGAACTAGTTCCAAGTAGTCTTGTGATATCTCTTCAGAGGTAGGTAGAAACACTGCAGGAGAGAGTTGGACTGTTGGAGGCTCAGTTGGCGATGTGCAAGGACGATTTTGCAGTTCTCAGTCATCATGTATGGGAACTCGAGAAGAGGAAGAACATGACTGATGTACTGAAGGAAGAAGTTGAAGAACTACGGGGAGAGCTCCGTGAAGCTAAGAGGAACCGTAGGAGTTAGACTGTTGTGTCATCTACTGCTTTCATTTTGATGTCAGAAATGTTTTAAATTCGAATGTATAAAGTTTGAAATTCAATGAAATAAAAAGTTGACTTAAAAGTTCATGTTTTATACTTCGAATTTAGTGGATCTTTTGCATCAGAATATGGCTGGAAGACGAGCTCGTAACGGAGAAGGTTTGGACTTGGAAACGGAACTAGCGAGGGTCTATCAGACACTCAATGTCGTGACCATGAATCAGAACCAAGGAAGGGGGCCTGTGAATCCAGTTCCCGAAGCAATCAAACTTGTAGAATCGTTCAAGCGGATGAAACCACCAGTGTTTGAGGGGAAGTCAGAACCTGACGCGGCTGACAATTGGATCCGTCAAGTAGAGACTATCTTCGAAGTCCTGGAGACCTCGGAAGGCAGCAAGGTGAAGTTGGCGACTCTGCAATTCGAGAAGGATGCAGCTATGTGGTGGCAGTCGATGAAGCGGACGATGGGAGGTATTGTTCTTGGCTAGGAGGAATTTTTGGAGGAATTCCGCAGTCATTACTTTCCTTCAGACGTCCAGGAGAAGAAGGCCATGGAGTTTCTGTCACTGCAGCAGGGCGGCATGTCGGTTAGGGAGTATGAGACCAGATTTACTCAACTATCAAGGTATGCTCCCGAATTGGTGATGGATGAGGCGAAGAAGGCTCGTAATTTCGAGCATGGTTTGAGGCCAAGCTTGAGGTCCAGTTTGATACCCCTCGATATCAGGAGGTTTGACAAGCTGGTCAAACAAGTGGCAGCTACGGAGGCCGCCATGGAGCAATTCCACGCTGTTCAGAATAGAAGGAACAACTGGAATGCGGGGAAGAGGCCCGTAGTTGCTGGAAGTGTCAGGGGACAGCCACCGGCTCAAAGGTTCAAGCCTACGGGTGCGAATGCTGTTCAAGTGGCAGGAAGACCCGGGAATACTTGGGTGAGACCTCCATTGACTTGTTTCAACTGTGGAGAGACAGGACACTACAAGTCTCATTGCCCCAAACTGCAGGATGTCGTCCGTTATGAACCAACTCAGCAGACCGAGAAGAAGCCGTACCAGCAGGGACAAGTATTTGCCTTGAATGAAGCTGATGTTGATGAGGTGGATCACGTCATCACTGGCACGAGGGAAGATGTTTAGGAGTGTTTTCTGTTGATTCTCTTTTCCATTATTTAGGGAACTGTTATGTAACGAGTATATGTTGTGTAACAGGAGAACTTATTTTGAATGGAAAGAAAGCTGATGTTTTGTTCGATACTGGATCCTCTCATACTTTTGTATCACTTAAATTTGCTAAAGTGTTGGGAGTTGAACCGAAGATTTTTCTAGGCAAGGTTTTAGCGGTAGCTACTCCGTCAGGGGAGACTCTAATCACTGACCGGTACTATGCTGACTGCGAGATTGTGATTGGAGATCGAATTTTCGGGACCGACCTGATCGAGCTGAATGTTTTGGGAGTCGATGTTATCATTGGTATTGATTGGATGTCGGTGTACAGTGCGAACATCGAATGTAAGACCAAGACAGTAAGTGAAGGCTCCAGGAGGACCTGAAGTCACTTTCCAAGGGAAGAGGAGATGTTCAGATTTGGTTGTTGCTATCAGCCAGAAGAGAGGGATTCCTGCAGAGGTGCAGCAGATTCCTATGGTTCGGGATTATCCGATTGTGTTCTTGGAAGATTTGCCTGGGTTACTCCCGCATCATGATGTGGAGTTCAACATCACTGTTCAGCCAGGGAGTGCACCTATTTCCAAGGCACCGTATAGTATGGCACCTGTGGAACAGGATGAGATCAAACGGCAGATTGAGGAACTGTTGGGGAAAGGCTTTATTCAACCGAGTGCGTCACCTTGGGGAGCGCCGGTGCTTTTGGTAAAGAAGAAGGATGGTTCGATGAGGATGTGCATCGATTACCGAGAGCTGAATAAGGTCACTGTTCAGAATAAGTGTCATATTCCAAGAATTGATGACTTGTTCGATCTTCTACAAGGAGCAGCTGTTTTCTCCAAAATAGATCTTCGATCAGGATATCATCAAGTTCGAGTGAAAGCTGAAGACGTACATAGGACTGCGTATAGAACTCGATACGGGCATTACGAATTCTTAGTTATGCCGTTTGGAGTGACGAATGTGCCTGCAATTTTCATGGACATGATTAACAGAGTTCTGAGGTCGTTCATTGATTCTTTCGTCGTTGTGTTTATCGACGATATTCTTGTGTACTCCAAGTCGGAGGAGGAGCACACGGAGCATTTGGCGGCAGTTTTGAGGAAGCTTCAGGGGCATGAGTTGTATGCCAAGTTGTCCAAGTGTGATTTCTGAAAATCTGAAGTGGCATTCCTAGGTCACATCCTTTCTAAGGAGGGAGTGGCAACTGATCCTCAGAAGATAAAGGCAGTAAGAGATTGGGCAAGGCCTACTACAGTGAAGGAAATCAGGTATTTCCTTGGGCTAACTGGATATTACAGGAGATTTATCCAGGGCTATGCTCAGATAGCCGTACCGCTCACTGGTCTAACCAAGAAGAATGTGAACTTCAAGTAGACCGAGCAGTGCGAGGCAAGCTTTCAGGAGTTGAAAGAGAAGCTGACTACTGCACCCATTTTGGCTTTGTCTAGAGCAGGTGTTGAATATGATGTCTACAGCGATGCTTCACATCGTGGGCTTGGTTGTGTCTTAATGCAAGAAGGAAAAGTAATGCTTATGGGTCTAGGCAACTAAGACCGCATGAGAAGAATTATCCGACTCATGATCTGGAGTTGGCTGCGATTATCTTTGCCTTAAAGCAGTGGGGGCATTATGTGTATGGTGAAAAGATGAACATGTACACAGACCATTAAAGCTTGAAGTACATCTATCAGCAGAAGGATCTGAACCTAAGGCAAAGGACATCGTTGGAGGTACTTGAGGGCATTCGTCCATAGATTAAGTATCACCCTGGGAAGGCTAATGTTGTTGCTGATGCACTTAGCCGCAAGAGCAGTCTGGCGAGCTTGATTACAACTCAGAGGCAGCTGGCAAAGGAGTTAGATCGGGCTGGTATTGAAGTTGTTCTGCAAGGCTTGGGATCATCTTTAGCTCAGTTGAGGCTTCAACCGACGCTGAATGGAAGGATTATTGCAAGTCAGAAGAAATATGCAGAGATTCAGAAGGTGAAGGAGCAGGTTGGTAATGGCAAGTTGCCCGGATTTCAAATCAGGGATGAAGTGCTGTGGTTTGGAGAGAGGTTGTGTGTTCCAGATCAGTCAGACTTGAAAGAAGGTATTCTTCAGGAGGCACATGCTACTCTTTTGTCTGTACATCCTGGAAGTACCAAGATGTATAGGGACATTAAACAGCATTTCTGTTGGTCAGGTTTGAAGCGGGATGTGGCTGAATTTGTGTCGAGGTGTGAGATTTGTCAACAAGTCAAAGCCGAGAATCAGAAACCCGGAGGTCTATTGTAACCGTTACCTATTCCGGAATGGAAGTGGGATAACATCAGTATGGATTTCATCACGAGTTTGCCCAAGAGTCCTAAAGGCAATGATGTGATTTGGGTCATAGTCGATCGACTAACCAAGTCTGCTCACTTCTTGGCGATGAAACTCACTGCTTCGATGGACAAGTTGGCTGAGATGTATGTTGATGAGATCGTCAGGCTTCATGGCGTTCCGTTGACCATTGTGTTTGATCGAGATGCGCGATTTACTTCGCATTTCTGGAGGAGTCTTCAAACAGCTTTAGGTACCAAGACGGATTTCAACACTGCTTTTCATCCCCAGACCGATGGGCAGACTGAGAGAGTCAACGTATTCTTGAGGACATGATTCGGTGTTGTGTACTAGACTTTGGAGGCAGTTGGGAAAGGCATTTACCTTTGGTGGAGTTTGCCTACAACAACAGTTTTCAGACTAGCATTGGGATGGCGCCGTACGAAGCTCTGTATGGTAGGAAGTGCAGGACGCCTGTCTGTTGGTTCGAAGTTGGAGAGCGACAGATGTTTGGGCCTGAGATTGTGCAACAGACCTCTGAAAAGATTGATCTGATCAGGAAGAGGTTGGTGGATGCTCAGAGTAGGCAGAAGAGCTATGCAGATAACCGGAGAAGGGACCTTGAGTTTGAGGTTGGTGACTTTGTCTTTCTGAAGGTATCGCCCAGCAAAGGTGTGATTCAATTCGGCAAAGGTGGAAAGTTAGCCCCGAGGTTCATAGGCCTATATAAGATATTGAAAAGGATCGGAAAAGCTGCTTACCGGCTTGAGTTACCGGAAGAGTTGTCTCAGGTGCACAATGTCTTTCATGTGTCTATGCTGAGAGGTTACATTCCAGATCCAAGTCATCATTTGCCCGAAGTGCCAGAAGGTTTGCAATTGGATCTGAGTTACATTGAGTTCCCAGTTGAGATTGTTGATCGTCGGGAGAAAGTCTTGAGGAATAAGACGATACCGATGGTCAAGGTAGTTGGGAGAAACCAGTTGGTTGAAGAGGCTACTTGGGAATATGAGGAGAGGATGTTGAAGGATCATCCTCAGCTTTTTATTTGATTTTCTTTTTGTGTTTTGTTTTCTCACTCTTTAATTGTAGTTCCGGGGACGGAACTATTCTAAGGAGGGAGTGTTGTAATACCCTAAAACTTCACTTTATAAAAATATTATTTTTCACGTGTTGTGCACGTGCAAACTTCATGTGCATATTATTTATTTATTTTGTATGAAATCTCATTTTTTTATGAACAATTATCTTCCTTTATTTTTCTAAAAAGCCTATTTCCAAAAGCCTAAAACACTAATTAATTGTTTTAGCCCACTTTAATTAATTATTAATTTGTTGTCTTGGCCCACAAGCCTAAGCCCACTATTTATGAAGCCCACCAATCTAATTAATTAATTAAATGGTCACACTTGTCATGTAGAGATAATTGGTGAACATTTTGATTAATTAAATTGTACAACTTTTAAATAGGGGTACTAGGTGGCACGTGCGAAGCACGTAGTGTGCAATGCACACTTTATTTTGGGCCGGTTGTGCATTGGAAGGAATGGGAGAGTGGGTTGTGTGCATGGGTAGTTATTTGTGTGTGGGTGGTTGCTATAACTCCTACTCCTATCCTAGCCCTTCATTCTATAACCATCCATCGAATCCTAGCCCTCCAATCTACTCTAAAATTAGTATAAATACCCCTCCTATTTGTTTGTATTTTACACTAGTAATCTATTGAAAGAAGAGAACAATTACATAGGAGATTTATATTAGTGTGAGTTGAGTGTGAGTGTTCCCCCATTGGAGGCCGGCCATCCCCACAAGAAGAAGCTCTCGGTTTTTGGCAAGGAGCAAGGAGAAGGAGTTCGTTGCACTACAATCTAGGAGGATAAGGCACTCGCTCGCAATCTAGGAGGATCTAAGGGTTTTTCTTAATTGGGTTTCCTTCAAAAGGTGGGTGTTTCTCATGACTTCTAAAGTAGAAATCATGCTAGGGAATGAAATTGAATTGTTATTATGAATTACTAGTTGAAATGAAATGCATGCTAGCCTAAATAGAAGGGAATTGAGAAATTAGTAAATATGTGTTGATTGATTACTATATTTATTAATTATGAGTAAAGTGAATGTTCTCATTATTTCTAATGTTAGTATGCAAAATATGTCCTAAATGTGAACTATGTGGTTTAACTAGTAAAAGACTAACATCATGTTTATGAATTAAAGTGCTAATGTAGAATGGTGTGTTAAAGATGAATTGATAGAATAAATTATTAAGAAATAATTGGTAATAGATGTCATGAAATTTCCCATTGCTATTTATGCCATTAGAAAAAAATGAAAAGGAATGTATTTTTGCAAACAAATGATCGAATGCATCATGTGTAATTAATAAAACAGAAGTTCTTATAAAGCAAATGATCATTGTGAAATACAGGTTTACAGTAAATTTTTAAGTAGATTGTGATATGGAAAGTTATGTTTCAAAAAGAGAAGAAAATATAGTTTTTGACTTGAAAAACATCGCAGAGCAGCCGACTTATCACATTTAACAGTCGACTGGCCTGATCGTTTATTTTTTTTATTTAAAAATCATAGCAGAACAGCCGACTGTCCATATAAGACAATCGACTCCTCTGAGTATTTATTCTCGAGCTTTAGAAACTCGGAGAACAGCCAACTGGTCATGGTTAATAGTCGACTGCCCTGGACATTTTTATTTTTAAGTTTAAAAACATCGTAGAACAGCCGACTAGTGATCTGTGACAGTCGACTTCCCCGAAGTTTTAAGTAAATCTGTATTCTCTTTGTGAGATAATTTCTATGACCTATGTCTTAGTATAAATGAGATTTTAGACAGTTTTTACAAAGAGGAACTTATTTTGATTATTAACTTTTTATATAAAGGAAATTGAAGGGATTGTTTAATAAATTTAAGATGAAATTTTGGTGATGAAAAATTGGAAAGGTATGAATTGTGAAACCAATTGAAAATGTGAACTGTGGAATTAGAATGGATTGAAGTAGAATTATGTGAGTTTATAAACTAGTGAATGTGACATGTTTGAAGAATTTCAGGTTTTCAAGTATCTATGCATTGAATTATCGATTGTGATGAATTATGAAAGATGTGAATACATGAATACTATGCTTTTGAAACATGAATAGTGATTAATCATGAAAAGGTCTTATGAGCATGATATTGTAATTATGAGTTGAAATTGAGAATTAGGGTATAGCCAAGTCTTATACCGGCAGAGAAATGAATTGAAATGGAATTTGAAATGAAAAGACCAAGACTTGGGTCATGTTGAATAAATGGATAAGACCGGTATAGTGGGAGTGCTACATTTTAAGAGATTGATTTTATTCATGATTCAATTAAATTAAGGATTAGATACATAATGAAGATGTGATGAAAGCAAGAGAAAAACATTGAGTATAAGGGCCATTGGATTGGCGGCGTGAGAGTATTCACAGGATGTCCCATGATGAGTCATGATAGGGCGTGGATACTGCTCCAGAGTACCGTCCCGGTGGCAACGCTCGTGGGGTGTTTGCCGACTGTGGGTGGTGTCATGTCTATGGTAGGAGCTGAATTACCACAGGTTGCCTGCATGATGATTCATGTGTCAATGCGTTGGGATTCCCTCCACGACGCCTAGACATGAGTTCGTAGGTCAAAAAACATCTAGGATACTTACCGTAGTTACAGTAGTAGATTAAGTCATTGCGAGGGATTGAACCCTATAAGATGAAGAACGATTAAGAGCTTGCCCTCGGACCTATATAGTATGGAATGCATAGAATCCGAACAAGTGCGCATTAGTGTCATATAATATAAATAATTGCATTAAGGACTAAGTGCACATTCACAACACGATAACAATAGGATAGTCCCTTTAGCTTTGTTTGTGACAAGTTTGTGTTTGTTAAGAAATGAGAATCATTATACTGTTTCCGGCATGGAGAGGATGGCCGTGTATAATATTTCGTCAGTTGAATGAACTGACGTGCCCATAGTTTTATATGCAGGGTAAAGATGATTGACAATTGAAGTATACATGCTGTGCAAGACTGATTTAAATGTTGTTTCATGTAATTTATTATAATGTTGCTTCTGCTGTGATAATGTACAAGTGTAAATGTAACTCTGATGAAAGAAAAGTTTTTATTTCCTTGTAAAATTGTACGAAAGAAGTGTAAAGATCCTATGGAACTTGAATTCAGTTGTATTTTGGAATTTGGGGTGTTACATAGGGCATTGCTCGAGGTCAATCCTGAATGTTGAGCCCCTTATGCTTTGTAGAAAATCTAGGGTGTGGCTCGAGGTCATTGTCGATCGCCTAGCCCATAAAGCTTAAGAAAGCTAGGGCATGGCTCGAGGTCAATGCCAAGTTTCGAACACCTTATGCTTTGTAGAAAAGTTAGAGTGTGGCTCGAGGTCATTGACGAATGTCGAGCCCATACAACTTAAGAAAGCTAGGTTGTGCCAGTAGCACTGAAATTTGCCCAAAAATGAAAAAAAAAGTAGGGAAGAAACAAAGATTACACTTTTTATTTACACAAAATGGAGGGACACGTGGTGCCGGTTACATGAGTTTCGGTTACAAAAGGAGTTTAGTACTCCCCTTCGAGGAACTTAATGAGGTGTTCCGCATTCCAGGACCTTTTTACTATCCTACCCCCCAGGTCTTCAAGACGGTACATGTCAGGGCGTATCATTTTGGAGACCTTATACAGGCCCTCCCAGTTAGGGGCCAACTTTCTCTCTTTGCTAGGGTCGGATACCGCTAGCTTCCTGAGCAAGAGGTCACCTAGCTTGATGTCGGTGGGGCGGACCTTCTTGTTATGAAACCTCTCGATCCGTTGTTGGTATATGCTTCTTCTGATGGTGGATTTTTCCCTGACCTCGTCGATTAGATCCAAGTTGGCTCTGCGGTCCATTGAGTTGTTCTCTTCATCGAAGGCCATGATCCTGGGTGATGGGAACACGATCTCTAGGAGGAAAACCACCTCTGTGCCGTAGGTTAGGTTGAATGGTGACTCGCCCATGGGGATTCTCTTCTTCGTCCGGTGCACCCAGAGTACACTTGGTAACTCATCAACCCACAGACCCTTGGATGAATTATCCAACTGTTTTTTGAGGCCGTCAAGGATTTGACGGTTCGCATTTTTGGCCTGGTCGTTTGACTGAGGGTGACATATTGATGAGAAGCGCTGCTGGACACCGATAACTTCACAGAACTTCCGAAAGTTCTTACCTGCAAATTTGGTCTCCCGGGCAGATATCAAAAATCATTATTTTATTATTATTTTCATAAATGAAATATTTTTGGTGGATATCACCCGGTTTTTATAATAAAAGTTATATATGTATATATACTAGTCGGTATACGACTGTTTTGTATCAAATTGATATGAATCTTTCGAGCCGGTAATAAAATTATTTTATTTTTATTTCTCAGAATTAAATTATTTTTGTACTGATTTGTTCGTTTTCACGAACGAAAATTATCTATATAATCAGATTTATGCACGGATTTGAATCGCGTCGGTTTCGGGCGTTTATACAAATCGTGTAGTATGTGATTTTACAAAATTATATTTACATTTTGATCCATCATGATGAGATGGAGGGTTAGGATGATTTTTTTTGGGGGGGGGGGGGGGGGGGTGATTGCAATATATATTTGCAAATTGATTTATCAATTGTTCAAGCCATGAGAACTTGGACTGTGGCTTCATTTCTACCCACACAAAATTAACCCTTGTGTTATAAAAACACACCCCAACCCCTTCTCTTCCCATTTTGGCCGGCCACACCCCATTCCCCTATCCATTTCATTTCCCTGGTGTTTTCATTCCCTTCTCATTCCAATTTCATCTCATCCTCCAACTCCTTCTTCCGCTTATTTTTATTTTAGAAATTGGAAAGAAAGAAAAGAAAGAGTGAATCAAAAGAAAAGAAAAAAAGAGAGTTCGAGTTTTTCAAGGGTTCTTTTCCATGGAGTTCTTGAAGGGTGGCAAGAATAAGGAGAAGGAAAGCTAGCAAATCCTTCCTATACGCTTCAAAGGTGGGGTTTTCTCATACTCATGGTTGTTTTAGCTATTTTAGGGTTTTGTTTTGTGGTATGATGTTGTGTGGAGTTTATTTTACGTGCAAATAGACTAGATATAATAGCATGTAAAAGTTGTAGTGGTAGAACACAAATTAGAGGCATAAAGAATCGATTTTTAGGGTTGTAGGGTTGATTTTAATTAACCATGTAAACGATAGAATCTCGACCCTAAACTTATTGGAGATTTTCTTAGGGGTGTTATTAGTATGCTAGAATTTTTGGGGATTTTTTGGAGTAGTGATGGGTGAAACAAGCTGTTTCCCCAAAACAACGAGATTTGAGCCAAAACAGTGGACTCACTGTTTTGGGATTGTGTCGCAGTATGTTCGGGGGGCTGGGAAGTAGTCTTCCTTACGGAATTTGAGGTTCGGGCGAACTAGGAAGTTGTAGTAAACCTCTTTCCCTTTCCGAGTTGACCTCTCGGGTTAAATTCTGATAAGAGACGCAAAAATTATGGTCATTGCAAATCAGGACAACGAGTTCGGCTGAGAAGCTCACTATTCTGTTTGGTTGCCATTTTTTAGACTCTTACTTGATGAATCTGAAGTCCGAACCAACTAGGGAGTTGTAGTAGACGTTCTCCTCTTTCCAAATTAGCCTCTCGGGTTAAATTCCGATAAGCGGAATAAGAGTTATGGCCTTTGCAAAATACAGCAAATAGCTGTCTGACTGAATGCTTACTGTTTCACTCCTTTGTCATTTTTTTCAGTTTTACTTGATGAATCTGAAGTTCAGACCAACTAGGGAGTTGTAGTAGACATTCTCCCCTTTCCGAATTGGCCTCTCGGGTTAAATTCGGATAAGCGGAGTAGAAATTATGGGCTTTGAAAGTTTTCAGCTGGCTGTGTATTTCGGTAGGTTCAAATTGTATTTGTTTGGCTTCTTGGAGATTTTAGAGTGTCTTAGTGGTTGAATCTGAGGTTCGGACCAACTAGATAGTTATAGTAGACGTTCTCCCCTTTCCGAATTGACCTCTCGGGTTAAATTCCGATAAGCAGAGTAGAAATTACGATCTTTGAAAATTTTCAGCTGGCTGTGTATTTTGGCTGGTTGAAATTGTATCTGTTTGGCTTCTTTGAGATTTTAGAGTGTCTTATTGGTTGAATCTGAGGTTCGGACCTACTAGAGAGTTATAGTAGACGTTCTCGACCTCTCGGGTTAAATTTCTATAAGCGGAGTAGAAGTTATGGGCTTTGAAAGTTTTCTGCTTTCACTTGTAAATCTGTCGTTTTGTTACTGTTGCTGTCCTGTTACCATTTGTATATGTTCGACGGGTAGAAACTTGGATTTCCTGACGGAATCTGAGCGACTGGTCAACTGGAAAGTTTTAGAAGATGTTCCCACCTTTTCAAATTGTCCAGTTTTGTTAGATTCCGATAAGTGGAGCAAAGGTTACAAACTACGAGAGTTTCGACTTTTGTTGAAAATTAGTAGTTTGGTAACTGTTTGCATATGTTCGACGGGTAAGAATTTGGATTTCCTTGCGGAATCTGAGCAACTGGTCAACTGGAAAGTTTTAGTAGATGTGCCCACCTTTTCAAATTGTCCAGTTTTGTTAGATTCCGACAAGTAGAGCCAAAGTTACAAGCTACGGAAGTTTCAACTTTTTGTTGAAAATCGGTAGTTTGGTAACTGTTTGCGTATGTTCAACGGATAGGAATTTGGATTTCCTTACGGGATCTGAGCAACTGGTCAACTGGAAAGTTTTAGTAGATGTTCCCACCTTTTCAAATTGTCCAGTTTTGTTAGATTCCGATAAGTGGAGCAAAAGTTACAAACTACGGAAGTTTCGACTTTTGTTAAAAATCGGTAATTTGGTAACTGTTTTCGTATGTTCGACGGGTAGGAATTTAGATTTCCTTGCGGAATCTGAATAACTGGTCAACATGGAAGTTTTAGTAGATGTTCCCACCTTTTCAAATTGTCCAGATTTGTTAGATTCCGATAAGTGGAGCAAAAGTTACAAACTATGGAAGTCTCGACTTTTTGTTGAGAATCGGTAGTTTAGTCAATGTTTGCGTATGTTCGACGGGTAGGAATTTGGATTTCCTTGCGGAATCTGAGCAACTGGTCAACTGGGAAGTTTAGTAGATGTTCCCACCTTTTCAAATTGTCCAGTTTTGTTAGATTCCGATAAGTGGAGCAAAAGTTACAAACTACGGAAGTTTCGACTTTGTGTTGAAAATCAGTAGTTTGGTAACTGTTTGCGTATGTTCGACGTGTAGGAATTTGGATTTCCTTGCAGAATCTAAGTAACTGGTCAACTGAGAAGTTTTAGTAGATGTTCCCACGTTTTCAAAATGTCCAGTTTCGTTAGATTCTGACAAGTAGAGCAAAAGTTACCAGCTTGCAAAGTTTCAACTTTTTGTTAAAAATCTACAGTTTGGGTAAACTTTTTGCGTGTGTTCGATGCCCCGGATTTTGGATTCCTTACAGAATCTGAAATAGTGTTCCACTAGAGAATTGTGGTAGATATTCTTACCTTTCTAAAAAGTATATTTCTGTTAAAATCTAATAAGCGTAGTACTGGTTGCTTGTAAGCTGTTGGAAGGCTTTTTATGTCGCATTTGGACTTCTCATTGGTAGAATGCCTATTTTTGATTGTTTGTAGATTCTTCTGTTGCTTCTAATTATAGAAGATCAAGTTTTGCTAGTAAGCACGTTTAGTTGCTTCTAGGTTAGTTACCTGTATGGTTGTTTTTATGTATGGTTTTGCTCATACGTAGCTCGACTGGCCCGTATGTAGATGTGGTCTCATACGTAGCTTATTTTGCTCGTATGTATTTTGTTGTCTCATATGCAGCTTGCATGGCCCGCATGTAGCTGTGGTCTCATACGTAGCTTATTTGGCTCGTATGTATGTTGTTGTCTCATACGCAGCTCGCCTAGCCCGTACATAGCTGTTAGTCTCATACGTAGCTTATTTGGCTCGTATGTCTATTGTTGTCTCATATGCAGATCGCCTGGCTCGTATGTAGTTGTTGGTCCCATACGTAGCTGTTTAGCTCGTATGGGATTTTTGATTACTCGTATGTAGCTTCTTAGCTAATACGCAGTTTGGTTTGCTCATCTAGGGTAATATCATTTGCCCTATGGCTATCCACCATCAAGACGCGTGTTTAACTTACTCCTAAGGGACTGTGGACGAGTCACTCCTTGTGTACCGTCGGATCTTAACCGAGTTGGTTGATCGCGGAGGAGTGTTGACGAAATCCAAGTTTTTGGTAATAGCATGCGAATACATTCGCATTGCCGAAGTCTTGGATTGATAGGCCATGAACCAGATCCTTAGGGTTCCTGGAAAGTCTAGGTTGAGCAGCCTAGTAGAGTTATCTTGCGAAGTCTAACTTAAGACCTAGCATGTTGTGTTTATAATATTGTCATCCCTAGGATTGTTCAGGGTTAGTGACATCGTTAGAGTAGTAACTTATGGCTATTATTACTTAACCATTACTTATTATCTTTATTCGTCGAAGAAAAAGAGTTGGTGTTAAGGGTGATTCCTTATGATCCGATCTATCCTATAGGCTGACACTAGGCGATGTTATTGGGTTGTACCTTTCCGTCAAAGGGATACGTACGGTGCATTCTCACGAGTTGGGAGCACGGGTTGTGTATCTCGTCTGTTAATTCCTGAAATACTGTGACTTATGAGTGTCACAGGATAGGCTTCATGCTATCCTGCGCTTGCGAGACCTTATGTTCACTTGGTTTTTGAATGAGGTCCGGCACGCCAGACAATAGTGGCAAACGCGATCACAATTATAGTGACTGCAGTAACGGAACTAGACCGTACCTGCAACCTTGTTTTTGAGTGAGGTCCGGTACGCCAAGTAGTAGTGGCAAACGGAGACACCACAAGCGTACTGCATAGGGGGACTTGACCCCTTCTGCAACCTCACCAGTCACGTTGTATTATCAGGAACAGGATTGTGTACAAAGTAGAATTCATAACGTGGATTCAAATCCCTATATATGGAGAAACGGCTTGAGATGGGGCGTATGTAGTATGAGCTGCATACTGTTCCGGAGACTTTCTTACATTAGAATAAGAGCATCATTGCATTGGTAATCTTGCATTAGAGTCTAAGTCATAACATACACTAGCACAGCAAATATATATGTACACGCTTCTCTTTTCATCAATCTGTTTTCTATAGTTGAGATTCGCTGCTAGTTATCAGCCTTAAAGCGTCAGTGAATACTGACGTCCCCACTTCAATAAGTACTGGATTGCAGAAGTACGGGTATTGAATTGCAGAGGTATAGGTATTGGATTACAGAAGTACAAGTACAAGTATAGGTACAGGTACATGATTCAGAAGGACTCAAGGCGAGAGAGCAAGGAGTCTATTTCATTAATGTTTTCCGCTGTAAATATGTTGTAATTTCATTTGTAATAATTGTTGTAAATTATTTATTTGTTGGAAAGCATCCAAGTGGAATACCAAGTGTTGTTCTTTATTCATTGTACTCTGATGTAATATATTGAAAGTTGTAACACTTGGGATTGTAAAGGTATTATTGTAACACTGTTGTAATATATTGCAATTTTGTAACATTCGGATTTGTAATACATTTGTGTTGAATAAAAACTTTTAAATTTTCCTGTTTTTCTGTGTATTGTAGCTAATTGATGAAAATATTCTAGCTTATGTCACGGTTTTCCAGTTACCGAAAATCGGGGCGTTACAGAGTGGTTTCAAAGCCAACTTCAATTTACAGTCCAACACAGTAGGAAAATTAAACTTGGATGCCTTTTAGGAGTCGGGTTTTAGCTAGTTGTAGACAATTATAATTCATATTGCTGTTTCTTTTAACTTATGTTTTATAATTTTTCTATATCTGGACTAACTCCAGTATATGTGTTACCATCCTTAAAACACATGAATGGTGTTCGAGCATGTCCTAACTGAGGATGTGTTGATAGAAGTGAATGAGCCCATTTCGAGGGATGATCCGATGATCATGAGCGAGGAGCCGAAGGAGACTTCACCACCGCAGGAGCTAAGAGTGGATCAACGCACAGCGGTAGCAGCCAGTATACATCGGGAGATGAGAAAGCTGAGGAAGTACGTGACCAGGAAAGGTCGTCAAACTAAGCAACTGAAAGATACTTGCAGAGCTGCACTAGCAGGCCTAGCAGAGGAGCAGGAATACTTTAAGGCCAAATTGGCACGACTGCAACATAAATGGGAGCAAATCCAGGAGACAACAAAGGTTGTAGTATGCAATCTTTGTGAGAGAGTCTGGCATAAGAAATCAGTATGTCCACGACTACAAGGGAGAAGATCTGCACCAGCATCAGGGTTCAAGAACCAAGGTCAGAAGCAGAAGACTCAGAAAACGGAGGGCAAACTTGGAGGCACCAAGACAGGAAGTTGTTTCCTATGTAGTGAGCATGGTCATCTCAAGAACTAGTGTCCGAGGATGGACACTCAAATAGATACCCGTACATGTTACAAATGTGGGAGGATTGGTCATATCCGACCAGATTGTCCCCAACTTCACAGGAATGACGGCGGATCAGTATCGAAGATGAATAATAAAGGAAAGGAGCCTGTTCACAAAGGGTAGAGTTTGCACTTACTACCAGCAAGCTGAAGAAGGCAGGAGTGCTAGTACCAGTACGTGCATATGGAACTGCAACTAAGTTTAAGAATTGTATTTTAAAATTTATTTTTGGACTAAGAAGTAACATATGATGTAACACTTTTGTAACCAAACAGATTTATATATATATGAAATCTAGACATCTATTTTGTTCAAACTTAGTTCATCATAATCTTTGTCTAAATTTTTTTTTCAAGAATTGAGATGCGTGCGGGGGGAGGAAACTCTAGATGTGGTTTTGTTAATTACACCATCTGGAGGGTCAACTTTGAACAAATTACAGGAGAGAATCCTGGAAGTCTGAAGTGGCATTCGTAGGTCATGTCCTATTCTGAGGGAGTGGCTATCGAACTGCAAAAGATCGAGATAGATGAAGAAATGGCCTCAGCCAAAGACCGTGAAGGAAGTAAGAAGCTAGATGATGAGATCAGGCAAGCCAGTATTGGAGTGATTACTCAATATTGGAGCTCAGTTTTGGGTCCAATTGAAGCTGCAACCGAGTTGAAGAAAGCAAGTCGGAAGGCTTAGGCAGAAAATGGAGGGATCAAAGCACCAAAGCGGCAAGTTGATGAAGGAAAATATCAGAATGTCGGTATGGACTTCATCACGGGATTACTCAGAATATCGAAAATGTATGATTCAATTTGGGTTATTAGGGACCTAGTTGACGAAAGTCCGCACTTTTTTCGAGAAAGATAACTTAGTCTCTAGAGAAATTAGCGGAAGTCCAGATTAAAGGCGTAAGGAAGCAACATGGAGTGCCAGCGTCAGTAGTTCTGACCAAGATTCGAGAGTTACGTCTCGACGTTGGTAGATTCTTCAGGCAACTTTAAGATCAAGGTTGGGTTCTTTGGAGAACCACTTCGTGGATGAGTCACTAGGGAGCTGGAAAGCCGTATAAGCTTTCTTTCTCCGTGTTATTTAGTGTATGGATGTTTGTCTGTTTTCCTGACTTAACGTTGTTCTGAGGACAGAACTATTCTAAGGAGGGAGTATTGTAATATCCCGGACGGATATTATATTGTATAATTATTATTTTTACATTAAAATATTTTTCAAATCGAAATTACTTTGTTTTTCAAATAAAAAGTTAGCTGGACATATATACTAGTAAGTATATACAGGTATTGTATCAGTTTTGTACACTTGTGCAAAATCTTGAAAAATACGTTTTTGAGAAAAAGAAAAATGTCTGGAAAGTCTCGGACAGATATCAAAAATCATTATTTTATTATTATTTTATTATTATTTTCATAAATGAAATATTTTTGGTGGACATCAATCGGCTTTTTTAATAAAAGCTATATATGTATATATACTAGTCGGTATACGACTGTTTTGTATCAAATTGATACTTGAATCTTCCGAGCCGGTAATAAAATTATTTTATTTTTATTTCTCAGAATTAAATTATTTTTGTACTGATTTGTTCGTTTTCACGAACGAAAATTATCTGTATAATCAGATTTATGCACGGATTTGAATCGCGTCGGTTTCGGGCGTTTATACAAATCGTGTGGTATGTGGTTTGACAAAATTATATTTACATTTTGATCCATCATGATGAGATGGAGGGTTAGGATGAGTTTGGGGGGGGGGGGTGATTGCAATATATATTTGCAAATTGATTTATCAATTGTTCAAGCCATGAGAACTTGGACGTGTGGCTTCATTTCTACCCACACAAAATTAACCCTTGTGTTATAAAAACACACCCCAACCCCTTCTCTTCCCATTTTGGCCGGCCACACCCCATTCCCCTATCCATTTCATTTCCCTGGTGTTTTCATTCCCTTCTCATTCCAATTTCATCTCATCCTCCAACTCCTTCCACTTATTTTTATTTTAGAAATTGGAAAGAAAGAAAAGAAAGAGTGAATCAAAAGAAAAGAAAAAAAGAGAGTTAGAGTTTTTCATGGGTTCTTTTCCATGGAGTTCTTGAAGGGAGGCGAGAACAAGGAGAAGGAAAGCTAGCAAATCCTTCCTATACGCTTCAAAGGTGGGGTTTTCTCATACTCATGGTTGTTTTAGCTATTTTAGGGTTTTGTTTTGTGGTATGATGTTGTATGGAGTTTATTTCATGTGAAAATGGACTAGATATAATAGCATGTAAAAGTTGTAGTGGTAGAACACAAATTAGAGGCATAAAGAATCGGTTTTTAAGGTTGTAGGGTTGATTTTAATTAACCATGTAAACGATAGAATCTCAACCTGAAAATTATTGGAGATTTTCTTAAGGGTGTTATTAGTATGCTAGAATTTTTGGGGATTTTTTGGAGTAGTTTTGATGGGTGAAACAAGTCGTTTCCCCAAAACAGGACTCACTGTTTTGGGATTGTGTCGCAGTATGTTCGAGGGACTGGTAAGTGCTCTTCCTTACGGAATTTAAGGTTCAAGCAAACTAGGATGTTGTGGTAGACCTCTTCCCCTTTCCGAATTGACCTCTCGAGTTAAATTCCGATAAGAGACGCAAAAGTTATGGCCATTGCAAATCAGGACAGCGAGTTCGGCTGAGAAGCTCACTATTCTGTTTGGTTGCCATTTTTGAGCCTCTTACTTGATGAATCTGAAGTTCGGACCAGCTAGGGAGTTGTAGTAGACGTTCTTCCCTTTCCGAATTTGCATCTTGGATTAAATTCCGAAAAGCGGAATAAGAGTTATGGTCTTTGCAAAATACAGCAAATAGCTGTCTGACTGAATGCTTACTGCTTCACTCCTTTGTCATTTTTGAGAGTTTTACTTGATGAATCTGAAGTTCGGACCAACTAGGGAATTGTAGTAAACGTTCTCCCCTTTCTGAATTGGCCTCTCGGGTTAAATTCCGATAAGCGGAGTAGAAATTACGGGCTTTGAAAGTTTTCAGCTGGCTGTGTATTTCGGCAGGTTCAAATTGTATCTATTTGGCTTCTTTGAGATTTTAAAGTGTCTTAGTGGTTGAATCTGAGGTTCGGACCATTCAGAGAGTTATAGTAGACGTTATCTGCTTTCCGAATTGACCTCTCGGGTTAAATTCTGATAAGCGGAGTAGAAATTACGAGCTTTGAAAGTTTTCAGCTGGCTGTGTACTTCGGTAGGTTGAAATTGTATCTGTTTGGCTTCGTTGAGATTTTAGAGTGTCTTAGTGGTTGAATCTGAGGTTCGGACCAACTAGAGAGTTATAGTAGACGTTCTCCCCTTCTCGAATTGACCTCTCCGGTTAAATTTAGATAAGCAGAGTAGAAGTTATGGACTTTGAAAGTTTTCAGCTTTCACTTGTAAATCTGTCGTTTTGTTACTGTTGCTGTCCTGTTACCATTTGTATATGTTCGACGGGTAGAAACTTGGATTTCCTTACAGAATCTGAGCAACTGGTCAACTGGAAAGTTTTAGTAGATGTTCCCACCTTTTCAAATTGTCCAGTTTTGTTAGATTCCGATAAGTGGAGCAAAAGTTACAAACTATGGAAGTTTCGACTTTTTGTTGAAAATCGGTAGTTTGGTAACTGTTTGCGTATGTTCGACGGGTAGGAATTTGGATTTCCTTGCGGAATCTGAGCAACTGGTCAATTGGAAAGTTTTAGTAGATGTTCCCACCTTTTCAAATTGTCTAGTTTTGTTAGATTCCGATAAGTGGAGCAAAAGTTACAAACTACGGAAGTTTCGACTTTTTGTTGAAAATCGGTAGTTTGGTAACGGTTTGTGTATGTTCGATGGATAGGAGTTTGGATTTTCTTGTGGAACCTGAGTAACTGGTCAACTGAAAAAGTTTTAGTAGATGTTCCCACCTTTTCAAAATGTCCAGTTTCGTTAGATTCCGACAAGTAGAGCAAAAGTTACCAGCTCGCAAAGTTTCAACTTTTTATTAAAAATGTGCAGTTTGGGTAAACTGTTTTCGTGTGTTCGATGGGCCGGATTTTGGATTCCGTACAGAATCTGAAATAGTGTTCCATTAGAGAGTTGTGGTAGATATTCTTACCTTTCTAAAAAGTACATTTCTTTTAAAATCTAATAAGCGTAGCACTGGTTGCTTCTAAGCTGTTGGAAGGCTTTTTATGTCGCATTTGGGCTTCTCATTGGTAGAATGCCTATTTTTGATTGTTTGTAGATTCTTATGTTGCTTCTAATTATAGAAGATCAAGTTTTGCTAGTAAGCACGTTTAGTTGCTTCTAGGTTAGTTACCTGTATGGTTGTTTTTATGTGTGGTTTTGCTCATACGTAGCTCGACTGGCTCGTATGTAGCTGTGGTCTCATACGTAGCTTATTTTGCTCGTATGTATTTTGTTGTCTCATATGCAGCTTGCATGGCCCGTATGTAGTTGTGGTCTCATACATAGCTTATTTGGCTCGTATGTATGTTGTTGTCTCATACGCAGCTCGCCTAGCCCGTACATAGCTGTTGGTCTCATACGTAGCTTATTTGGCTCGTATGTCTATTGTTGTCTCATACGCAGATCGCCTGGCTCGTATGTAGTTGTTGGTCCCATACGTAGCTATTTAGCTCGTATAGGATTTTTGGTTACTCGTATGTAGCTTCTTAGCTAATACGCAGTTTGGTTTGCTCATCTAGGGTAATATCATTTTCCCTAGGGCTATCGACCATCAAGACGCGTGTTTACCTTACTCCTAAGGGACTGTGGACGAGTCACTCCTTGTGTACCGTCGGAACTTAACTGAGTTGGTTGATCGCGGACCGGAGTGTTGACGAAATCCAAGTTCATAGTAATAGCATGCGAATACGTTCACATTGCCGATGTTTTGGATCGATTGGCCACGAACCAGATCCTTAGGGATCCTGGTAAGTCTAGGTTGAGCAGCCTAGTAACGTTATCTTGCGAAGTCTAACTTAAGACCTAGCATGTTGTGTTTATAATATTGCCATCCCTAGGATTGTTCAGGGTTAGTGACATCGTTAGGGTAGTAACTTATGGTTATTATTACTTAACAATTTCTTATTATCTTTATTCACCGAAGGGAAAGAGTTGGTGTTAAGGGTGATTCCTTGTGATCTGACCTATCCTATAAGCCGACACTAGGCGGTGTTATTGGGTTGTACCTTCCCGTCAAAGGGATACGTACGGTGCCTTCTCAAGAGTTGGGAGCACGGGTTGCGTATCTCGTCTGTTAATTCATGAAATATCGTGACTTATGGGTGCCACAGGGTAGGCTTCATGCTATCCTGCACTTGCGAGACCCTATGTTCGTTTGGTTTTTGAATGAGGTCCAGCACGCCGGGCAATAGTGGCAAACGCAATCACCACTATAGTGACCACAGTAACGAAACTAGACCGTACCTGTAACCTTGTTTTTGAGTGAGGTCTGGTACGCCGGGTAGTAGTGGCAAATGGAGACACCATAACCGTACTGCATAGGGGGACTTGACCCCTTCTGCAATCTCACCAGTCTCGTTGTATTATCAGGAATAGGATTGTGTATAAAATAGAATTCATAACGTGGGTTCAAATCCTTATATATGGAGAAACAGCTTGAGATCGGGCGTATGTAGTATGGGCTGCATACTGTTCCGGAGACTTGCTTGCATTAGAATAAGAGCATCATTGCATTAGTAATCTTGCATTAGAGTCTAAGTCATAACATACACTAACACAGCAAATATATATGTACATGTTTCTCTTTTCATCAATCTGTTTGCTATAGTTGAGATTCGCTGCTAGTTATCAGTCTTAAAGCGTCAGTGAATACTGACGTCCCCACTTCAATAGGTACTGGATTGCAGAAGTACAGATATTGGATTGCAGAGGTACAGGTATTGGATTACAGAAGTACAGGTACAGGTACAGGATTCAGAAGGACTCAAGGCGAGAGTGCAAAGAGTCGATTTCATTAATGTTTTCCGCTATAAATATGTTGTAATTTCATTTGTAATAATTATTGTAAATTATTTATTTGTTGAAAAGCATCCAAGTGGAATACCAAGTGTTGTTCTTTATTCACTGTACTCTGATGTAATATGTTGAAAGTTGTAACACTTGGGATTGTAAGGGTATTATTGTAAAATTGTTGTAATGTATTGCAATTTTGTAATATTCGGATTTGTAATACATTTGTGTTGAATAAAAAGTTTTAAATTTTCCTGTTTTTCTGTGTATTTTGGCAAATTGATGAAAAGATTCTGGCTTATGTCATGGCTTTCCAGTTACTGAAAATCGGGGCGTTACAATCCCCGACATAGCAAAGGGGGTTGGGCTGGCCAGGGAGCGGAGGTTGGCTTGTGGAAGCCTTTTTACCGAGGAGAATCTTTGACAAGGGCCGCACCTTTTTACGAGGTCTTGGGCATCTTGTAACATGGTTGGCCAAAAGTACCTGTGGTTGAGGGCTTTTCTGGCGAGCGGCCTGCTCCCCATGTGACACCCCCTGATTCCTTCGTGCAATTCTTTCAGAGCGTACTTGGCCTCATTGGGGGCCAGGCAGCGAAGGTAGGGTCTGCCATCCGTCATCGTGTACGAGCGCTTGAAGAGTGTCTTGTTGATTATGATGAACCTTTCTGAACGGACCTTAGTCCTTCTAGCCTCGGCCCGATCCTGAGGAAGCTCGTCCTCAGCTAGAAACTTTCGAATGGGAGTCATCCAGTTGTCCTATTGAGGTTCGGTGGCAAGGCAGAGTACTTCGGGGAGATCGATGCTAGGCTTGAGGAGAACATCGATCAGAACGGTGCAGTCGATCCCTTCGAAAAACGATGAGACAAGTTTTGACAAGGAGTCAGCCTGAGCATTTTGCTCCCTAGGGACCCATTCCACCGAGGAGTGATCGAATGACGTCAAGAGCTGCTGGACTACCGCCAAGTATCGGACCATTCGAGCGTCACGAGCCTCGTACTCCCCGTGATCTGGTTGACCATGAGCTGGGAGTCGCTGAAGGCCCTGATTTGTCTGGCCCCTGCCTTGTGGGCCAGGGTAAGCCCGACGATCATAGCTCATATTCTGCCTCGTTGTTCAAGCCTGGAAAGTTCACGTAGAGAGAATACTGGAGAATGAAGTTGTCAGGACCTTTAAGGATGAAGCCCGCGCCGCTTCCCACTTCGCAAGACGAGCCATCGACATAAACTTCCCAGATCGGATCTGGCTCTTGAACGTCGGATGGCTCGGAGATAGTGCACTCCGTGATGAATTCGGCGAGGGCCTGCCCCTTAATGGCTATCCTGGGCCGGTAGTTGATGTCATAATAGCTCAGTTCAATCGACCACTTGACTAAGCGGCCGGAACTTTTGGGCTTGTGGAGGACAGCCTTGAGGGACTGGTCCGTAAGGACCTGAATAGAGTGGGTTGGGAAGTAAGGATGGAGCTTTTGCGCGGCCATTACCAGGGCGTATGCCACCTTTTCCATTTTGCGAATCTTGTTTCGGCCGAGAGCAAGACTTTGCTCACATAGTAGAGAGGCTTTTGAACACCTTATTCTTCCCGGACGAGCACGGCACTGAGTGCGCTTTCTGGGGCTGAGAGGTACAAAAAGAGGGGTTTTCCGGGTTCAGGTTTGCTGAGGAGTGGAGGGTTGGCAAGGTAGTACTTCAACTGGTCGAACGCCTGTTTCTGGGGGTCACCCCATTCGAAGCCTTTTGCTCCCCACAGAGCCTTGAAGAAAGGGAGGGTCTTCTCTCCAGACTTAGAGAGGAAGCGACCGATGGCCACTAGCCTTTCCGTGAGCCGTTGAACCTCCTTAATATTTCCGGGAGGGCCCATGTCGATTATGACCTGGATCTTCTTGGGATTTGCCTCTATTCTGCGCTGGCTAACAACGAACTCGAGAAATTTCCCTGAGGAGACGCTGAAGGCACACTTAGCAGGGTTGAGCCTCATGTTGTGGGACCGAAGGATGCCAAAGGCCTCCTCAAGGTCGGTGACATGATCCTGCCCTCGTCGGCTCTTGACGAGCTTGTCATCGACGTCTACCTCCATGTTACGACCGATCTGATCTTTAAAAACTCAGTTGACAAGTCTCTGGTAGGTGGCTCCAGCATTCTTGAGCTCGAAGGGCATGACCCGGTAACAGTAGAGACCCTGATCGGTAACGAAGGATGTTTTGGCAATGTCCAGAGGGAACATCCGGATCTGATTATAGCCTGAAAAGGCATCCAGGAAGGTCAGAAGCTCGTGAAACGACGTGGCATCGATCAGAGCGTCGATGTTCGGGAGGGGGAAAAGATCTTTGGGGCACGCCCTATTGAGACCCATGAAGTCTATGCAGATCCTCCAGCTCTCGCTGGCCTTTTTGACCATCACGATGTTAGCCAGCCACTCGGGATAGCTGACCTCCTGAATGAACCGGGCGGACAACAGTTTGTCCACCTCCGCTTTTACTAATTGTTGCCTCTCTAGGGTGAACTTGCGCCGCTTCTGATGGATCGGCTTGGAGCCCGGGGCGACGCTTAGCCTGTGCATGATTAGGCCCTCGGAAATCCCAGGCATGTCGGACGGGATCCAAGCAAAGAGGTCGATATTGCGGCGAACTCAATCAATCAGACATGGCTTCAAATCGGGGGAAAAGGTGCGGCTTACACGGAACCACTTAGACTTGTCTTCTTCCTCGAATGAGACCTCAAATTCGTCCGCAGGCTCCGACTCTTGCTGGCTTCTTTCAGGCACAAGCTCGACCGCGTCAAGGGGGAAGCCCGCCTCTGATCGCGGTCATGTAGCACGAGCGTGCAGACTCCTGATTCCCTCTGACAACGCGAACCCCGAGGTCAGTGGGGAACTTTAACTTCAAGTGGTAGGCCGAGGGGACGACCTGAAACGAGCAGAGGCTGGGTCGACCGAGGATGGTGTTGTATGCCGCCTTGACGTTGACCACCATGAAGTCTGTTGATTTGGTCCGTGTAATGGGGGTCGTGCTGGCTATTACATCCAGCATCACGATCCCTTCGATATGCACCGGGATGCCCGAGAACCCGTGCAGAGTGTACCTGGCCAGCTTTAGCTTATCTCGGGGGAGCTTAAGGTTCTCAAATGCTTCCAAGAAGAGGATATTGACTGAGCTTCTGTTGTCCACGAGAATTTGGCGGACATCGAAATTTTCCACACAAGACTGATGACGAGGGTGCACAGTGCGGGAGCCGGACTCCCTCCAGGTCTTCTCCGGAGAAGGAAACCAATCATTGCTGAATCTGGGGGGAGGGATGGTCTTTAACGGAGTTAACCTCTCAGACGAAGGCCTTACGAAATGTATTGGATTCCCCTCTCATGGGTCCCCCATGGACGCAGTGTAGGATGGCCTGCCCTCCGGCTTCTTCGGGCTCAGGGTCCCATTCAAGTAGCCGATTGATAGTTTGAGGGGGAGGCGAAGGCCTCGGGTTCCTCGGATCCCTCCGATCTCTTGGGTTATCTCGGGTGAACTCCCTCAGGTACCCTCGTTGGATGAGGGCCTCGATCTCGTCTTTGAGGGCCCAGCAGTTGTCCGTTTCGTGCCCATTGTCTCGATGGAAGCGGCAGTAGAACCTCTGGTCCTGCTTCTTCTTGTTGCTTGGTCGGGGAAGGCATCGGACGATCCCTTTATCCTCGATCTCCATCAGGATTGCCAACACGTTCTGTGTCAGCAGCGTATACCTCTCAAATCGAGGGACCGGAGGAATTCTTTTGAGGCTGGTCGCCTCTTTCGTGACTTTCTTGACGGGCTCGACGTCGTCTGCCTTGCGCTTCCCCTTGGCTGTGGTTTCTTTGGTGCCCTCAAGGTTTAGGGCCTCTTTCGCTCGAATGTACATCTTGACCCTGTTGAGGAGGTCGGGGAAGTCGACGGGGGGTTTTTTGGCCAAGGAAGCCTTAAGCTGAAGGTGCCGAACGTTGTGTCGGAAAGCTATCGAAGCGACGCTCGCGTCGAGAGAGGAGACAGACCTCGCCTTGGCGGTGAACCTCTGAACGAACTCGCGGAGTGACTCCCCCTCCTTCTGTCTAAGGTCCATAAGAGATGCACTCGTCTTCTCGACCTTTCTGCAGGTCACGAAGTGGGCTAGGAAGTTCTCTTCCAACTGGTCGAACGAGAAGACTGAGCCGGGGGTGAGCTTCGAGAACCATTCCAGTGCCGGACCTCAGAGGGTGGCAGGGAAAGCACGGCATAGGAGGGGATTCGAAGCACTGTGAATCATCGTGTGGGTTTTAAACTCCTCCATGTGATCAGCGGGATCACCCTTGCCGTTGTAGGTCTCGAATTGGGGTGGCCTAAAATTTCTGGGGATTTCGGCTTCCAAGATTTGAGTGGAAAATGGGGGTCGGGTCGGTCGATAACCATGGCCGGGCATCGGTCCGTCCTCGCCGAGATGGGCGAGTCAGTTCTCCATCTCTCGGAGGCATCGTAGGATGGCGTCTTCTTGTTCAAGCGGGCGGGTCGAGCCGTGGCATTCTCCGCCCTAGGTTTCTGGCTGAGGGATGGAGTCGTTGCGCGCCTCGGTCCTAGGATCACCTCGGATTGTCTGGATGACCTCATCTCTAAAATTCTGAAACTCGGCCCTCTTAACTAGAGCTTGTCCGACCGGGTCACGAGATGGTTGAGGTCCTCGGGGCGAGCGGCTGTGTCCCGGCTCCCGTTCTGGGGTTGGCTGCCTTCCATGGTTCGAGACCGAGTTGGAAGCGGCCACTCCCCTGGTTCGACTGGCCTGTCGATTCTGGATGAAGCGCCGCTAGTCACTTGAGACTGAGTGAGAAGCGCCTGGTCTGGGTCCAGCTGTGCCACTGACCCACAGTTGATTAGAGCCCTGGGCATCCACGTGGCTGTGATGGGGAGGAGTATTAGGTTAACGCCCGGAGGTGACTGCCCTCCTTGCCTTCAGAGCCATGAAAGGGCTCGGAGTTGATATGACGTCCCTTGCAGGGATCGGACTGACGTTAGTACCTAAAATTCTCACAGACAGCATCAACAGGATGTTGTTTGTTTTTGGGGTGTGGGGGCAACAGGTGTGAGTTCTTTTGTGTAGCGGAAGATGTAGTACTGGCGCTGATCCGATCCTAGGTTGTAGGATCGGCTCGGGAGTAGCAGGAGAGAGGTGGGGGTCGGGTGCTCGGCTCGGATCTAGTAGCTTGGTTCGGATGAAGTAGCTCGGCTTGGATCTTTGAGGCTCGACTCAGTCTTTTGTACTTGCACACTGCATAGAAACACCGGGAGAAGTCTCGGTGACAGGCCCTTCGACGATCTAGTCAGTCACTGAGAAAGCTACAGTAGCTAGGGTTCAGGTGGGGAGAAGTTTATTACCTTTGGAAGTGAGGAAGGGGTCTAGTATTTATAAGTAGGGGTAAACAGGTCTGAGACCCTAACGGACCGGGTCGAACCCGTTTACCTGTGGGCCTGAATGGGCTGAAGCCTATTTGACCCGTTTGACCTGATGATCACAGGGGAGCGAAATCTGAGGAGATCTGATGGCTCAGATGGGGCCACGTCATCCACCCCATATCAAGTCTCATTAATGACTAGTAAAGCACATCAATATACCTTTCACATAAGTACATCCATATAAATGCTCATTAACATATAAATTATTTATGCAAAATTAATCTAACCAGAAAAGTGATTACTGTAAATCAAAGAATGAGACCCCGGCCACTAGAAGATGACACATTAATTTGGCATGAGTTTAATGAAGTATCCAGGGGCGGATCGGGGGGGGGGGGGGGGGGGGAGGAGGGGGGGGGCTGAGGTATGCTACAGCCCCCCCTACATTTGGAGATTTACCTAAAAAAAAAATTTTTTTTTGAAATTTTTGTTTGGGCTTTTTCTTTAGCCCCCCCAATTAAAATTAAAAGCCCAGCCCACTCAACTCTTACTCACCTCTAGCCCCCTTCAGCCCTTCTGGCTTCATCTTCTTTTCTTCTTCATTTCTTCTTCTTTTACGGTGGCGAAAGAGAAAAGAGTCAAAGACAGGGGCGGATCCAGGATTGAAAAATGAGGGGGGCTGGTAATTTTTTTTCCATACAGTAACATTCAAAAATCAAAAAATATATAAAATTATTATAAATACTAGAGGGATATACCAAATTCTCCACGTCTTTCAAAATATACATTCTTAAATCATTTTAGTTGCACCCGACGATGTTTGATAGAGTAAAATTCATCAACAATCACATCAAAATCAATGTCTTCAACAAAATCTCTCTCAATAAAGATTGTCAAACAATCTGTAAGAAAATCATCTTCCATCTTGCTCCGAATTGGCGTTTTAACAAGTTTCATAGCGGAGAATGCACGCTCTGTTGTTGCCGTTGAAACAGGAAGAGTCAACACCAAGCGAATGAGTCTATCAATCAAAAAATAAATCCTTGATTTTTTTTTTTCCACCAACTTCTGACATAATTCAGAAAGAGAAGACATATTCTGAAACAAACGATGACGAATCACATCGACCTCATAATGTTGTAACTCCACTCTCAAAGCATACAACTCAGTTGTGGTAAAATCTTCAGGATAGAACTTACTTGCAAGAGTACAAATATCATCTATCTTGAATGATTTGAACTCATCAATAGGATCTAAAGCTGTACTGAGAATAAGTAGTTCAACTGTCGACTCAGGAAACCTGCTACACAACTCCGAAATATGAAAATCTATTACTCCATTGAAGATATCAACATGATAGTAATGTTGAAATGTGATATTATCTCGTTGTTGACAAGAGCGACCAGTACCATCCATGTAAGGAGCATTCATATCAGGTATTAAAATACCATGTTTCTCACAAAATGAAATCAAATCCTGGATAAAAGTCTCCCAACTATTTTCCCTCAACTTCTGAAGTACTGCTTTTGTTGATGAAACTAAATCCATTGCATTTAAGATGTCTAAAGATTTGTGCTGCAATTCCAAACAAAGAGTGTTGGTAATACCCATCACTTTAAACATAAAATGCAAGATAAAACAAAATTCAAATGACCATACTGCCTTAAATAGACCTTTAGCTTCACCTTTAATTTTAAAACCGTTTCCATTATGAATAATGTTACCAAGAACTGTAGAAGTTGCATCAAACATATCAATCAAGCTACTCACTGAAGCAAAGTGGGAGCCCCAACGGGTTGTTCCAGTGCGTTGCAAAATGCATTTCTGATTAGCACCTCTTCCAGAACCAAGTTCCCCGGATGCTAGTTTATCTGCTATCTCTGCTTCTCGAACCGATTTTAATTCCATATGACGTTTAGCAGAAACACTAACGAAGTTAACAATTGCACCTAAACTTGAGAAAAATAACCAAACATCATGTACTTGCTGAGCCCCTGCAAGTAATGCTAATTGCAACCTATGAGCAAAACAATGTACGAAATAGGCATATGGGCAGTCTCTAAGAAACAGTGCTTGCAGTCCATTCCACACCCCACGCATATTGCTAGCACCATCGTATCCTTGACCACGCAGATTTTCAATTTGAAGATTGTAACGAGCAAGAACATCACAAATGGTTGTTTTGAGTGTTAACGCCGAAGTATCACAAATACTGGCAACCTCAAAAAATCTTTCTCGAATAAATCCGGCAGAATCAACAAACCTTAAAACCACAGCCATTTGCTCCTGACCAGATTCATCAATAGCTTCATCAACAAGAATACAAAATTTGTCATCCCCTACTTCTTCTCGTATCCTCCTCTTCACAATATTGGCAATAATATGTAAGATCTCTTTTTGGATATTTGGTGCTATATATTTCGCATTTCCAGGAGCATTTTCCAACACCACTTTGCCAATATCTTCATTCACCTCACCAAAAGCCTTCACCATTGCAATAAAATTCCCACGATTTGAAGACTCAACAGATTCATCATGGCCTCTAAAAGGACATCCTTGGAATGCAAGCCACATAACACTCCTTATTGTAGTTTTTAGTCTCAATCAATTTTGCCTAACTTGTTCAGAAGACATAGCATTCAAGACTTTATCAATATGTTCAGTAGGAGTCTTCAAGTTATCCCATTTGCGCATAGAAAAATTGTGTGCAGAAGAAGGTCCGCCTACATGATGCATAAATCTACATTTATCTCCATTGTTAACCCTCTTCCAATTTCGGAATCCTTCAACGGTAAATGTCGGAAATTTCGATGGATTAATGTCAAAAAGATAGCATTGAAAGCAAAATGCTTTATCTTCTGATTCTGAATACTCGAGCTAAGAGAATTGAGTGAACCATTGATATTGAAATCGCCGATATTGTTTTCCATCTAATGAACGTGGATATTCAACTAATTTCGATTGGCATGGTCCCATATCTATATATGATCGCCGAATATTGTCTTGTTGATTGATTGGATAAGACCATATTGGACGACGCAATGCCGGGTCACGCTCAAGAGAATTGAGATCCACATCTATGGATGGTTCTTGTTGAATAGAAATTGGAACATTATTCGATGTTGAAACATCATCCAAAATTGGAACTTGGGCACTTGATGATTGACCAACACTTTTTTTACTAAAAAAGTTGAGAAGGGAAGGTGTAGTTTGTTTCCTTTTTGCACTATTCATATTATCAAATTGCAAAAGTTTAATTCCTGTAAATATGATAATATGAAAATATTAATTATACTTTCAAGAAGTTTTACTTAAACAAATAAAACTCCAAGAACACTCGGTGAACTTGAAACAAATAAAATAAATAATTGAATACATTGCCTCATATATATAAGACAGTACAGAGAGTAATGTAAATTTAATTTCGATGTGCGACTAACTAAGACTACTTTCACAATTTTGTATTATCAAATTTATTCTAGTAGTACCCGCATCTTAATTCTTATACATCTAAAACTTTTATCAATAAATTGAAGAGAAGTATAAACAAAAAAACAAAATAACTTCACAATTATAGCCATAGTGCCACACTAATTCCCAAACTCTCTCTCAACTAAACTAATGGCAGTAAATGTGATAGTAAATTTCATAATTACACAAAAATACTGAATGATATATCATATCACCAACAAAATCACCCAATCAAAATCATTCAAACTGAAAGGACTGCTAGATACTCTTGACTGATTATCAAATGAAGTAACTACTTCAATGCTAGCTGCAACTTATGATACTCGAAAATCTCTTGTGTGCAAGAGTCAAGGCAATATACACCAATGGCTAAGGTCCTAAACCAAACTTTAACAGAAGTTACAAGATATGATTTGTTTAGTTAATGTGCATGTCCAGCATATATACAGATCTCTATTGCTTCATTAATTAAATTTTATTTTTCTTTATACAGGGCAATTAAATCATTGTTTTAGTTTGATACTTTAACAATTAGATCATTGTTTTAGTTTGATAAACGCATGAATAGTGATGTGATTTTTTAAAATTTACAATCCAGTTGTTGCTTCCCTTCAAACCAAAACAGCTTTAATTCAACAAACCAAATCTTTCTGTATGGAAAAAAGTAACTTGTAATTCTCAATGTTTAAACCAAGTTAATTCATTCCATTAAAAATGATGCTTCTTATGCCCTGCATTCGTAAGTAAATCCTAGGCATTGACTCAATTATATAAAATGCAGATTTTTTCTTATATTCTCTTAGGTATCATGATCTGAAGTAACGTGGTTCAAGTGCTCTACTCAATGTACTCATCATAGTGAACTCACTGAACTGTCTACTCTATTAAGTTAAAGCTTTTATCTGGGTGCTTATATTACATAAGGAACTAAGGAAGAATTGCCAAGGAGATAGTATTCCGCCTCTAAGGGTGTGTTTGTATATAACTTCAACTACAACAGAACATTGCTTTTTATAATTTTGATTTCAAGAAAAATGCTTTTTATAATTTTTGATTACAAGAAAAATGCAACTCTCAGTTGAGCTAGTTCAACTGTAAAAACCACAGATGTCTTTCCTGATAGTACTCTTTGAACCT
This sequence comes from Hemerocallis citrina, assembly GCA_017893485.1. Classification (NCBI taxonomy): domain Eukaryota; kingdom Viridiplantae; phylum Streptophyta; class Magnoliopsida; order Asparagales; family Asphodelaceae; genus Hemerocallis; species Hemerocallis citrina. Next base: position 71,637,954 of record CM030361.1, read on the forward strand.
ATGTGTTCCGGCGTTCGACAGAAGACATTTCTGATTTCTTCTAAGAAACTTATGCAATAATTCAGCTACATCCAATTCAGTAGTTCCCCAGTCCATACAATACAAGAAACTGGCCGAATATTTGCCATCCCAATTTTCTTGAATCAAACGAACAAACGAGCGCGATCGAATTCGCATTCGCAATTTCGCATAATAATGTAAACTAACAAGTAACAACTAACAAGTAATGAAATTGAATTTATAATTTGGATTTTAATTTGTGAGTGGTGCTGAGATTTCTTGGGAAACAAACAGGTTTAAATAAGAACGAAAGAAAAGGAAGGAAAAAAGAATACCAAAGAGAAAGAGAGAGGCAGCAACGCGTCGTCGAGGTAGGCGTCGTCGGTCGTCGAGGTAGGTTGTAGGCGTCGTCGGTCGAAGTAGCAGAGAGAGGGAGAGATGCTGAGAGCCGCCGCCGCCGCTAGTGAGCTGATCTAGGGCTAGGGTTTGGGTCTTTGAGTCAAGTATCAATCAAGTAATTATCATTTTTAATGCCTGCAGTACTATATATGACCAGCCCTTGGCATGAGTTCATTTTGAATGCAATTAGCAATCTCTCTTTCTAATGGCCAAAATCCACGCCCAAGCTCTTCTAGTTCCTAATTCATCTCCTCTGACTTCACAAAGAGAGGTGTATACGATATGGATGAAATCACTGGTTTTGAACAGGAACGGATGCACCATCTATGACAATTCCACGGGCCAGGTCGTGTGCAGAGTTGACAACTACGATACTAAATGCAGTGACGAAGTCTACCTTATGGATCAGTGTGGCAAAACCCTATGCAAAATCCTTCAAAAGGTACGCAAAATTGTTTCATTGCTTGACGTGTATACACCAGATCTACATATGCACTATGCGTGTGCTCCGTTATCTCATTTTCCAAATTTCAATTTGCTCTCGTGTAGAGTATGTTAATGCAACATGTGTTAGATGTTTTATTTATTTTTCACTTAATCAAATGTAATAATTAATTTGATTAATTAATTATGTGGACAAGTATGTGATCCATTTAAATGGAAAGTTACAACTAATTAAAGAAACTTCCCCATGATTTATGTGATCCATTTAAATGGGAAGTTACAACTGATTAAAGAAACTTCCTCATGATTCTCTCCCATCAATTTAGGAAACCACCCACTATTTTTGCAATTATCATAACTACTCTATGATGGCTAGAGTAGTATAAAGATGAAAATGAAAAGGTCACCAAACTCACTCTCTCATACAATTCTGATATACACCATCTAAAGTGAGAAAGGAGAGTTTGGAACCAAAATTGAGATTGACAACATCAAGAGGCTTTTGGCGAAAACGGTTTCAGGCTTTAAACGGCAATGGCTGGAGGTACGATTATTGATTTCATTTTATCGCTTCCGCTTCCATTCATGTATATTCATTTGGCGATTAGAGTATACATGAAAATTTGTTTTTGTTTTATCTTACATTTGATTTACATAAAGTGGTTTTGGCTTACATTTGGTATCAGAGCCAAAAACTTATCTCTGCCTTGCCTATTATTTCATTTCACAAAAGAAATAACTAGAATATATATTGAATTGACTCCTTCTTTATGCCGAGTACTTGAACATTAATTAATATAATTTATACAGTGACAAATATATGTACTGTCTAACTAACAGTACACTTCTTTGTTCGATCGTAATTCATACGTGTCACTGCGTTCTATTAATTAACACTAAAAATCAAAGTTTATATAATGCTTTCAGTTGAAATTGACATAAAGTAGTATTGGTACATTTGAAAAAATGATAAGTGTCATCGTGTTGAGATGAAGGTTTTTTGATAATAATGCTAGTGGTTATTCTTTTGTTCTTGTTACCAGTATCATGTAGATAAATGAATTTGGTCAACATTATGAGGTGTACAATTAAAGCACTTTACAGAATTTGCTTCTTTTAATTGTACATGATCAAATTATTAAAGAAAATATGTCGAGTGATTTGTTAATTTTAGTAATTGGAGAGTAGCCACAGCATCTCTAGTTATTTAAAATTTCTTATGAAATCACATATGGAAACTAGACATTAATTTGTAATTAATCATATGTAATATGATGAAATATGCCCACAGGAAATTTTATTATATTTGTATGATTAATTAGGGTGAAATATTGAATTATGTTCCTTAATCTACCCACAGGAATTAAGAAATGAATATGGTTTAATAGTTTTATCATACAGTTATGAATCTAATTTTGAGTAGGACTTTAGCCCACAGGCAGGTTTTATGTCACTAGATTCATATTTTTATTCATGATTTGCATTGGTAAAACATGATAAAGTTAAGTCTCAAATTTTTGTTTACAAGCATGTATGTATATTTCTTTGCAGCAATTTTATTCGGGAACATTTCTGATGTCAATAGTGACATTCCTGAATTAAAGGGTGATAACTATAAGGTGTGGAAAGAAAGAGTGCTTCTGCAATTGGGGTGGATGGATATCGACTATGCTATTCGGAAGGACGAACCCCCTAGCATAACTGAGACTGGCACTCCAGTTGCAGTTAATCTTTATGAAAAGTGGGAGCGATCTAATCGCCTCTCAGTTATGTTCATAAAGACCAAACTTTGTGCTAGCATTCGGGGTTCTGTCGATAAGCATACTAAGGTTAAAGATCTCCTTAAAGCCATTGATGAGCAGTTTGTAGATTCTGACAAAGCTCTTGCTAGCACCTTAATTATGAAGTTTTCATCCATGAGGCACAATGAGTTTAAGTGTGTGCGTGATTATATCATGCGCATGAGGGATATTGCGGCCCAACTTAAGGATTTGGAAGTTACCATGTTTGAATCTTTCCTAGTACATTTCATTTTGTGCACTCTCCCTCCATAATATGGCCCTTTTAAGATCTCTTATAATACACATAAGGATAAATGGTCAATTAATGAACTTATGACCATGTGTGTTCAAGAGGAGGGCAGATTGAGGATGGAAGAGGAAGAAAAGGTGAACCTTACTACTGCCTCTTCTTCAAAGAAGAGAAAGGATCACATTAAGGAAAAGGGAAAGCTTTCAGCAAACCAAGGTATAAAGAAGGAGTCTACGTGTTTCTTTTGTAAAAAGAAGGGACACATGAAGAAAGATTGCATGAAGTTTAAGACTTGGCTTGAGAAGAAAGGTAATTTCCTAGCATTTGTTTATGAATCTAATATGGTTAATATTAATTATAATACATGGTGGATTGACTCTGGTACTACAATCCATGTTTCAAATACCTTGCAGGGTATGACAAACCTAAGGAAACCAATGGGAAGTGAACACTACATCTATTCGGGTAGTCAGACCAGTTCACATGTGGAGGCTGTTGGGACATACAGTTTAATTTTAAGTAGTGGTTTTAGTTTGCATTTAGAAAAGACGTTTTATGTACTAGGTTTCACTAGAAACTTGATTTCAGTTTCAAGACTTGTACCTTTGGGAATTTCCTTTAGTTTTTCAGATTCTGGTTTCAGTATTTTTAGAAATTCTGAAGTTATTGGATATGGTATTTTGTCTGATGGTTTATATCGTCTTTGTTTGCAAAATGATATCACTAATAGTTCTATGTATGTTAATACTGGGTTAAAAAGATGTATTATAAATGAGGACTCCTCTATTTTGTGGCACCGGAGATTGGGACATATCTCCATTGAGAGAGTTAAGAGATTGGTAAAGGATGGGGTACTTGGTACTTTAGACTTTACTGATTTCGATACTTGTGTTGGTTGCATTAAGGGAAAGCAAACTAACAAACACAAAATTGGTGCCAAAAGGAGTTCAAACCTATTAGAGATCATACACACGGATATTTGTTGTCCAGACATGAACGCTAATGATCCGAAATACTTTATCACCTTCATAGATGATTATTCACGATATATGTATCTTTACTTACTTCGTTCTAAAGACGAAGCTTTGGATGCCTTTAAAGTGTTTAAGGCTGAGGTAGAGAAATAATGTGATAAGCACATTAAGATTGTGAGATCAGATAGAGGTGGAGAATACTACGGTAGATACACCGAGAACGGACAAGCACCAGGTCTATTTGCAAGATTTCTTCAAGAGCATGGGATTGTTGCCCAATACACCATGCCTGGTTCTCCAGATCAGAATGGTGTAGCAGAAAGAAGAAATCGAACCTTAATGGACATGGTGAGAAGTATGAGGAGTAATGTTAAACTTCCATCATTTTTATGGGTAGAAGCTCTTAAGACGGCAGTGTACATATTAAACCGGGTTCCTTCCAAGACCGTCTCAAAGACGCCTTTTGAGCCATTCAAAGGATGGAAACCGAGTTTGCAACATGTACGCATTTGGGGATGCCCGTCTAAGGTGAGAGTGTACAACCCACAAGAGAAGAAGCTAGACCCAAGGACCATTAGTGAGTATTTCATTGGATATGCTGAAAGGTCTAAGGGTTATAGATTTTATTGTCCATCTCATAATACCAGGATTGTGGAATCAAGAAACGCTAAATTTCTTGAGAATGACTTGATTAGTGGGAGTGATCAATTTCAGGACATTGTTCCTGAAAAGGATTATGATCAACTTCCACCCACTGTTTCAAGTGACAAGTTGATTGTCATTCACGCACCTCAAGCTAAATTGCGTGTTAGACAGCCAACTATTGAGGTTCCACAAGTTGACAACAATCTAATAGATCATGATAGTAATGAGGAACAAACAGTTCATCCTGAGGATGAACAAGTTCCATTGAGGAGATCTACTAGAACAAGGAAATCAACTATTTCTGGTGACTATTTAGTGTATCTGCAAGAATCGGATTATAATATTGGAGCCGATGATGATCCTATGTCATTTTCACAAGCCATAAGTTCTACAGATTCAAACTTATGGATGAATGCCATGAAAGATGAGATGGACTCTATGGCATCTAACCGAGTTTGGGATCTTGTCGAGTTGCCAAATGGTGAAAAAGCCATTGGATGCAAGTGGGTCTTTAAAATAAAGAAAGACTCGCATGGCAACATCGAGAGACATAAAGCTAGACTTGTTGCCAAAAGGTTCACTCAAAGGGAAGGAATCGATTACAACGAGACTTTCTCTCCTGTATCAAAGAAAGATTCCTTCCGAGTGGTGATGGCATTAGTAGCTCATTTTGATTTTGAGCTACACCAAATGGATGTGAAAACGGCATTTCTCAATGGTGATTTAGAGAAAGAGGTTTATATGAAACAACCTGAAGGATTCTTCTCTAAAGAGGGTGAACATTTGGTTTGTAAGCTTAATAAATCCATATACGGGTTGAAACAGGCTTCCCGACAATGGTATGTGAAATTCCATAAAGTGATTACTTCATTTGGGTTCGAAAAAAATATTATGGATCAATGTATATACCTTAAGGTCAGTGGGAGCAAGATTTGTTTCCTTGTGTTATATGTGGATGATATTTTGCTAGCAACCAATGATAAAGGGTTGCTATATGAGGTGAAACAATTTCTTTCAAGTAACTTTGATATGAAAGATATGAGCGAGGCATCTTATGTCATCGGCATAAAGATCCATAGAGACAGATCTCGAGGCATTTTGGGTTTGTCTCAAGAGGCCTATATCAATAAGGTCTTAGAAAGATTCGGTATGAAAGATTGTTCACCAAGTGTAGCACCCATTGTGAAAGTGATCGGTTCAGTTTGGACCAATGCCCCAGGAATGACATTGAAAGGGAACGAATTAAAAATGATCCATATGCTTCAGCTGTTGGTAGCATTATGTATGCTCAGGTCTGTACTAGACCCGACATTTCATATGCCGTTGGAGTATTAGGAAGATATCAGAGTAACCCAGGCATCGATCACTGGAAGGCTGCGAAGAAAGTAATGAGGTACCTTAAGGGTACTAAGGATTACATGCTTATGTATAGGCGAACTGATAGTCTTGAGGTGGTAGGCTACTCCGATTCTGACTTTGGTGGCTGCAATGATTCACGTAAATCCACATCAGGATATGTGTTCATGCTAGCTGACGGGTCTATATCCTGGAGGAGTGCCAAGCAGACCTTGACAGCCACTTCTACGATAGAAGCTGAGTTCGTTTCTTGTTTTGAGGCTACCTCACATGGTGTATGACTGAAAGGTTTCATATCTGGGCTAAGAGTTGTTGACTCTATTAGCCGATCGATAAGAATGTATTGTGATAATTCAGCTGCTGTCTTTATGGCTAAGAATAATAAGAGTGGAAGTCGAAGTAAACACATCGACATAAAAATTCTAGCCGTAAAGGAACGTGTGCAGGAAAAGAAAGTGATCATTGAGCACATTAACACTGAATTGATGATAGCTGATCCATTGACTAAAGACATGCATGTTAAAGGATTCAAGGATCATGTAATCAGGATGGGACTTGGTTCCATTATGTAGCACATTCATTGTGTTTGTCTGAAACTTTCATTTAGTTGGATTATTTCTCATTTGGAATTGTGTACGTACTTATTTTGGTTATTTTGTTGAGAAATATCATTATGTTTGACCTAGAGTAAACATATGGTCTACTCATTAAGTTAAGTGTGGGTGGTGAAAGACTAAGTATATTGTGATACATGGAAGATTAATTCTTGCTCTTAAAGAGAATTAGTCGCCATGATTCGTATACGGAGTCTCTCTCGTTAAATGGATCAAGTGGGAGAATGTTAGATGTTTTATTTATTTTCCACTTAATTAAATGTAATAATTAATTTGATTAATTAATTATGTGGACAAATATGTGATCCGCTTAAATGGAAAGTTACAACTAATTAAAGAAATTTTTCCATGATTTATGTGATCCATTTAAATGGGAAGTTACAACTGATTAAAAAAACTTTCCCATGATTCTCTCCCATCAATTTAGGAAACCACCCACTATTTTTGCAATTATCATAACTACTCTATGATGGCTAGAGTAGTATAAAGATGAGAATGAAAAGGTCACCAAACTCACTCTCTCATACAATTCTGATATACATCATCTAAAGTGAGAAAGGAGAGTTTGGAACCAAAATTGAGATTGACAACATCAAGAGGCTTTTGGCGAAAACGGTTTTAGGCTTTAAACGGCAATGGCTGGAGGTACGATTATTGATTTCATTTTATCGCTTCCGCTTCCATTCATGTATATTCATATGGCGATTAGAGTATACATGAAAATTTGTTTTTGTTTTGTCTTACATTTGATTTACATAAAGTGGTTTTGGCTTACAACATGAACAAAGCACATTCGGTAATGGAACATGAAAAACAGGCATGGTTCTGCGATGTGTACCCAGTTTATTTCTCTGTTATGTTGTTAATTAAAGATTAGTATATGGCAATGGAGATTGTGTCACAACAAGGACCACGACTGTTCTGCTATTTGGAGTGCGTGTTCTTTCTTACGTTGTTCGACAATAGTAATGACTAATATGAGATTGTTTAGCTTCTAATCAAGTCATGCAATTCTAAATTTATAACCCATGCATGAACTCGATCTAAAAATGCAATGATCTGATATTGACGCCTCAAGTTTCATTTAAGTTGGAATTTTGAAATATTGCTCTAGTTCATGCTGATTATAGTAAGTTGTTGAACATTTAAAGCATATCCATATGCACAAAAGAAGTCTAGACTATAATTTCCAAAGTGTAACAAAGTAGATTCAAGGATATTTGATTTTATTAAACATAATATTCAATTAATTTTAGGAAAATAATATTAAGTATTTAATTTCAATTTTTTCATTCAAATATTAATAAACAATTAATTTTTGCATCCCTTTTTTTCAAAAAGTGCAAAAGATCCTACAAGATAATGAGTCAGTTTGAATGAATGAAAAAAGTGAAGTCCCAATCCTAATCAACTATTTAAAGCACGTGCCCTGAAACGTGAGAGCCTGCAGCAACTTGGCAAGTCCACATTGGAAATTATAGTCATCGGTAGTTTGGTAACAGTTTGCATATGTTCGATGGATAGGAGTTTGGATTTTCTTGTGGAACCTGAGTAACTGGTCAACTGAAAAAGTTTTAGTAGATGTTCCCACCTTTTCAAAATGTCCAGTTTCGTTAGATTCCGACAAGTAGAGCAAAAGTTACCTGCTCGCAAAGTTTCAACTTTTTATTAAAAATGTGCAGTTTGGGTAAACTGTTTTCGTGTGTTCGATAAGCCGGATTTTGGATTTCTTACAGAATCTAAAATAGTGTTCCACTAGAGAGTTGTGGCAGATATTCTTACCTTTCTAAAAAGTATATTTCTTTTAAAATCTGATAAGCGTAGCACTGGTTGCTTCTAGGCTGTCGGAAGGCTTTTTATGTCGCATTTGGGCTTCTTATTGGTAGAATGCCTATTTTAGATTGTTTGTAGATTCTTCTGTTGCTTCTAATTATAAAAGATCAAGTTTTGCTAGTAAGCACGTTTGGCTGCTTCTAGGTTGGTTACTTGTATGGTTGTTTTTATGTGTGGTTTTGCTCATACGCGGCTCGACTGGCCCGTATGTAGCTGTGGTCTCATACGTAGCTTATTTGGCTCGTATGTATGTTGTTGTCTTATACGCAGCTTGCCTGGCCCGTATGTAGTTGTGGTATCATACGTAGCTTATTTGGCTCGTATGTATATTGTTGTCTCATACGCAGCTCGTCTGGCTCGTACATAGTTGTTGATCTCATACGTAGCTTATTTGGCTCATATATCTATTGTTGTCTCATACGCAGCTCGCCTAGCTCGTATGTAGTTTTTGGTCCCATACGTAGCTGTTTAGCTCGTATATGTTTTTGGTTACTCGTATGTAGCTTCTTAGCTAATACGCAGTTTGGTTTGCTCATCTAGGGTAATATCATTTGCCCTAGGGCTATCGACCATCAAGATGCGTGTTTACCTTACTCCTAAGGGACTATGGACGAGTCACTCCTTGTGTACCGTCGGAACTTAACCGAGTTGGTTGATCGCGGACCGGAGTGTTGACGAAATCCAAGTTCATAGTAATAGCATGCGAATACGTTCGCATTGCCGAAGTTTTGGATCAATAGGCCACGAACCAGATCCTTAGGGATCCTGGTAAGTCTAGGTTGAGCAGCCTAGTAACGTTATCTTGCGAAGTCTAACTTAAGACCTAGCATGTTGTGTTTATAATATTGTCATTCCTAGGATTGTTCAGGGTTAGTGACATCGTTAGGGTAGTAACTTATGGTTATTATTACTTAACCATTACTTATTATCTTTATTCACCGAAGGGAAAGAGTTGGTGTTAAGGGTGATTCCTTGTGATCCGACCTATCCTATAGGCCGACACTAGGCGGTGTTATTGGGTTGTACCTTCCCGTCAAAGGGATACGTACAGTGCCTTCTCACAAGTTGGGAGCACGGGTTGCGTATCTCGTCTGTTAATTCATGAAATACCATGACTTATGGGTGCCACATGGTAGGCTTCATGCTATCATGCGCTTGCGAGACCCTATGTTCGTTTGGTTTTTGAATGAGGTCCGGCAAGCCGGGCAATAGTGGCAAACGCGATCACCACTATAGTGACTACAGTAACGAAACTAGACCGTACCTGTAACCTTGTTTTTGAGTGAGGTCTGGTACGCCGGGTAGTAGTGGCAAATGGAGACACCATAACCGTACTGCATAGGGGGACTTGACCCCTTCTGCAATCTCACCAGTCACGTTGTATTATCAGGAATAGGATTGTGTATAAAATAGAATTCATAACGAGGGTTCAAATCCTTATATATGGAGAAACAGCTTGAGATCTGGCGTATGTAGTATGGGCTGCATACTGTTCCGGAGACTTGCTTGCATTAGAATAAGAGCATCATTGCATTGGTAATCTTGCATTAGAGTCTAAGTCATAACATACACTAACACAGCAAATATATATGTACACGTTTCTCTTTTCATCAATCTGTTTGCTATAGTTGAGATTCGCTGCTAGTTATCAGCCTTAAAGCATCAGTGAATACTAACGTCCCCACTTCAATAGGTACTGGATTGCAGAAGTACAGATATTGGATTGCAGAGGTACGGGTATTGGATTACAGAAGTATAGGTACAGGTACAGGATTCAGAAGGACTCAAGGTGAGAGTGCAAAGAGTCAATTTCATTAATGTTTTCCGCTATAAATATGTTGTAATTTCATTTGTAATAATTATCGCAAATTATTTATTTGTTGGAAAGCATCCGAGTGGAATACCAAGTGTTGTTCTTTATTCATTGTACTCTGATTTAATATGTTGAAAGTTGTAACACTTGGGATTGTAAGGGTATTATTGTAACACTGTTGTAATGTATTGCAATTTTGTAATATTCGGATTTGTAATACATTTGTGTTGAATAAAAAGTTTTAAATTTTCCTGTTTTTCTGTGTATTGTGGCTAATGGATGAAAAGATTCTAGCTTATGTCACGGCTTTCCAGTTACCGAAAATCGGGGCGTTACAATCCCCCACAAAGCAAAGGGGGTTGGACTGGCCAGGGAGCGGAGGTTGGCTTGTGGAAGCCTTTTTACCGAGGAGAATCTTTGGCAAGGACCGCACCTTTTTACGAGGTCTTGGGCATTTTGTAACATGGTTGGCCAGAAGTACCTGTGGTTGAGGGCTTTTCTGGCGAGCGGCCTGCTCCCCATGTGACACCCCCCGATTCCTTCGTGCAATTCCTTCAGAGCGTACTTGGCCTCATTGGGGGCCAGACAGCGAAGGTAGGGTCTGCCGTCCGTCATCGTGTACGAGAACTTGAAGAGTGTCTTGTTGATTATGATGAACCTTTCTGAACGGACCCTAGTCCTTCTAGCCTCGGCCCGATCCTGAGGAAGCTCATCCTCAGCTAGAAACTTTCGGATGGGAGTCATCCAGTTGTCCTGCTGAGGTTTGGTGGCAAGGCAGAGGACTTCAGGGAGATCGATGCTAGGCTTGAGGAGAACATCGATCAGAACGGTGCAATCGATCCCTTCGAAAAACGATGAGACGAGTTTTGACAAGGAGTTAGCCTGGGCATTTTGCTCCCTAGGGACCCATTCCACCGAGGAGTGATCGAATGACGTCAAGAGCTGCTGGACTACCGCCAAGTATCGGACCATTCGAGCGTCACGAGCCTCGTACTCCCCGTGATCTGGTTGACCACGAGCTGGGAGTCGCTAAAGGCCCTGATTTGTCTGGCCCCTGCCTTGTAGGCCAGGGTAAGCCCGACGATCATAGCTCATATTCTGCCTCGTTGTTCGAGCCTGGAAAGTTCACGTAGAGAGAATACTGGAGAATGAAGTTGTCAGGACCTTTAAGGATGAAGCCCGCGCCGCTTCCCACTTCGCAAGACGAGCCATCGACATAAACTTCCCAGATCGGATCTGGCTCTTGAACGTCGGATGGCTCGGAGATAGTGCACTCCGTGATGAATTCGGCGAGGGCCTGCCCCTTAATGGCTATCCTGGGCCGGTAGTTGATGTCGTAATAGCTCAGTTCAATCGACCACTTGACTAAGCGGCCGGAACTTTTGGGCTTGTGGAGGACAGCCTTGAGAGACTGGTCCGTAAGGACCTGAATAGAGTGGGTTGGGAAGTAAGGATGGAGCTTTCGCGCAGCCATTACCAGGGCGTATGCCACCTTTTCCATTTTGCGAATCTTGTTTCGGCCGAGAGCAAGACTTTGCTCACATAGTAGATAGGCTTTTGAACACCTTATTCTTCCCGGACGAGCACGGCACTGAGTGCGCTTTCTGGGGCTGAGAGGTACAAAAAGAGGGGTTCTCCCGGTTCAGGTTTGCTGAGGAGTGGAGGGTTGGCAAGGTAGGACTTCAACTGGTCGAACGCCTGTTTCTAGGGGTCACCCCATTCGAAGCCTTTCGCTCCCCGCAGAGCCTTGAAGAAAGAGAGGGACTTCCTTAATATTTCCGTGAGCCGTTGAACCTCCTTAATATTTCCGGGAGGGGCCATGTCGATTATGACCTGGATCTTCTTGGGATTTGTCTCTATTCCGCACTGGCTAACAACGAACTCGAGAAATTTCCCCGAGGAGACGCTGAAGGCACACTTAGTGGGGTTGAGCCTCATGTTGTGGGACCGAAGGATGCCAAAGGCCTCCTCGAGGTCAGTGACATGATCCTGCCCTCGTCGGCTCTTGACGAGCTTGTCATCGACGTCTACCTCCATGTTACGACCGATCTGATCTTTAAAAACTCAGTTGACAAGTCTCTGGTAGGTGGCTCCAGCGTTCTTGAGCTCGAAGGGCATGACCCGGTAACAGTAGAGACCCTGATCGGTAACGAAGGATGTTTTGGCAATATCCGGAGGGAACATCCGGATCTGATTATAGCCTGAAAAGGCATCCAGGAAGGTCAGAAGCTCGTGAAACGACGTGGCATCGATCAGAGCGTTGATGTTCGGGAGGGGGAAAAGATCTTTGGGGCACGCCCTATTGAGACCCGTGAAGTCTATGCAGACCCTCCAGCTCCCGCTGGCCTTTTTGACCATCACGATGTTAGCCAGCCACTTAGGGAAGTTGACCTCCTGAATGAACCGGGCGGACAACAGTTTGTCCACCTCTGCTTTTACTAATTGTTGCCTCTCTGGGGTGAACTTGCGCCGCTTCTGATGGATCGGCTTGGAGCTCGGGGCGACGCTTAGCCTGTGCATGATTAGGCCCTCGGAAATCCCAGGCATGTCGGACGGGATCCAAGCAAAGAGGTCGATATTGCGGCGAACTCAATCAATCAGACATGGCCTCAGATCGGGAGAAAAGGTGCGGCTCCCACGGAACCACTTAAACTTGTCTTCTTCCTCGAATGAGACCTCCTAAAATTTGTCTGCAAGCTCCGACTCTTGCTGGCTTCTTTCAGGCACAAGCTCGACCGCGTCAAGGGGGAAGCCCGCCTCTGATCGCGGTCATGTAGCACGAGCGTGCAGACTCCTGATTCCCTCTGACAACGCCGACCCCGAGGTCAGTGGGGAACTTCAATTTCAAGTGGTAGGCCGAGGGGACGACCTGAAACGAGCAGAGGCTGGGTCGACCGAGGATGGAGTTGTATGCCGCCTTGACGTTGACCACCATGAAGTCCGTTGATTTGGTCCGTGTAATGGGGGTCGTGCTGGCTGTTACATCCAGCATCACGATCCCTTCGATATGCACCATGATGCCCGAGAACCCGTGCAGAGTGTACCTGGCCAGCTTTAGCTTATCTCGGGAGAGCTTAAGGTTCTCAAATGCTTCCAAGAAGAGGATATTAACTGAGCTTCTATTGTCCACGAGAATTTGGTGGACTTCGAAATTTTCCATCACAAGACTGATGACGAAGGCGTCGCAGTGCGGGAGCCGAACTCCCTCCAAGTCTTCTCCGGAGAAGGAGACCAGTCATTGCTGAATCTGGGGGGGGGATGGTCTTTAACGGAGTTAACCTCTCAGACAAAGGCCTTACGGTAAGTATTGGATTCCCCCCTCATGGGTCCCCCATGGACGCAGTGTAGGATGGCCTGCCCTTCGGCTTCTTCGGGCTCAGGGTTCCGTTCGGGTCGCCGATTGATCGTTTGAGGGGGAGGCGAAGGCCTCGGGTTCCTCGGATTCCTCCGATCTCTTGGGTTATCTCGGGTTAACTCCCTCAGGTACCCTCGTTGGATGAGGGCCTCGATCTCGTCTTTAAGGGCCCAGCAGTTGTTCGTTTCGTGCCCATTGTCTCGATGGAAGCGGTAGTAGAACCTCTGGTCCTGCTTCTTCTTGTTGCTTGGTTGGGGAAGGAGCCGAACGATTCCTTTATCCTCGATCTCCATCAGGATTGCCAACACGTTCTGTGTTAGCAGCGTATACCTCTCAAATTGGGGGACCGGAGGAATTCTTTTGAGGCTGGTCGCCTCTTTCGTGACTTTCTTGACGGGCTTGACGTCGTCTGCCTTGCGCTTCCCTTTGGCTGTGGCTTCTTTGGTGCCCTCAAGGTTTAGGGCCTCTTCCGCTCGAATGTACATCTCAACCCTGTTGAGGAGGTCGGGGAAGTCGACGGGGGTTTTTTTGGCCAAGGAAGCCTTAAGCTGAAGGTGTCGAACGTTGTGTCGGAAAGCTATCGAAGTGACGCTCGCGTCGAGAGAGGAGACAGACCTCGCCTCGGCGGTGAACCTCCGAACGAACTCGCGGAGTGACTCCCCCTCCTTCTGTCTAAGGTCCATAAGAGATGCGCTCGTCTTATCGACCTTTCTGCAGGTTACGAAGTGGGCTAGGAAGTTCTCTTCCAACTGGTCGAACGAGAAGACTGAGCCGGGGGTGAGCTTCGAGAACCATTCCTGAGCCGGACCTCAGAGGGTGGCAGGGAAAGCGCAGCCTAGGAGGGGATTCGAAGCGCTGTGAATCATCGTGTGGGTTTTAAACTCCTCCATGTGATCAGCGGGATCACCCTCGCCGTTGTAGGTCTCGAATTGGGGAGGCCTAAAATTTCTGGGGATTTCGGCTTCCAAGGTTGGAGTGGAAAATGGGGGTCGGGTCGGCCGATAACCATGGCCGGGCATCGGCCTGTCCTCGCTGAGATGGACGAGTCGGTTCTTCATCTCTCGGAGGCGTCGTAGGATGGCATCTTCTTGTTCAAGCGGGCGGGTCGAGCCGTGGCATTCGCCGCCCTAGGTTTCTGGCTGAGGGATGGAGTCATTGCGCGCCTCGGTCCTAGGATCGCCTCGGATTGTCTGGATGACCTCATCTCTAAAATTCTGAAACTCGGCCCTCTTAACTAGAGCTTGTCCGACCGGGTCACGCGATGGTTGAGGTCCTCGGGGCGAGCGGCTGTGTCCCGGCTCCCGTTCTGGGGTTGGCTGCCTGCCATGGTTCGGGACCGAGTTGGAAGCGGCCCCTCTCCTGGTTCTACTGGCCTGTCAATTCTGGATGAAGCGCCGCAAGTCAGTTGCGACTGAGTGAGAAGCGCCTGGTCCGGGTCCAGCTGCGCCACTGACCCACAGTTGATTAGAGCCCTGGGCATCCGCGTGGCTGTGATGGGGAGGAGGATCAGGTTGACGCCTGGAGGTGACTGCCCTCCTTGCCTTCAGAGCCATGAAAGGGCTCGGAGTTGATATGACGTCCCTGGCTGGGATCGGACTGACTTTAGTACCTAAAATTCTCACAGACAGCGTCAACATGATGTTGTTTGTTTTTTGGGTGTGGGGGCAACAAGTGTGAGTTCTTTTGTGTAGCGGAAGATGTAGTACTGGCGCCGATCCGATCCTAGGCCGTAGGATCGGCTCGGGAGTAGCAGGAGAGAGGTGGGGGTCGGGTGCTCGGCTCGGATCTAGTAGCTTGGTTCGGATGAAGTAGCTCGGCTCGGATCTTTGAGGCTCGGCTCAGTCTTTTGTACCTGCACTGCATAGAAACACCGGGAGAAGTCCCGGTGACAGGCCCTTCGACGATCTAGTCAGTCACTGAGAAAGCTACAGTAGTTAGGGTTCAGGTGGGGAGAAGTTTATTACCTTTGGAAGTGAGGAAGGGGTCTAGTATTTATAAGTAGGGGTAAACAGGTCTGAGACCCTAACGGACCGGGTCGAACCCGTTTACCTGTGGGCCTGAATGGGCTGAAGCCTATTTGACCCGTTTGACCTGATGATCACAGGGGAGCGAAATCTAAGGAGATCTGATGGCTCAGATGGGGCCACGTCATCCACCCCATATCAAGTCTCATTAATGACTAGTAAAGCACATCAATATACCTTTCACATAAGTACATCCATATAAATGCTCATTAACATATAAATTATTTATGCAAAATTAATCTAACCAGAAAAGTGATTACTGTAAATCAAAGAATGAGACCCCGGCCACTAGAAGATGACACATTAATTTCGCATGAGTTTAATGAAGTATCAATCAAGTAATTATCATTTTTAATGCCTGCAGTACTATATATGACCAGCCCTTGGCATGAGCGCATTTTGAATGCAATTAGCAATCTCTCTTTCTAATGGCCAAAATCCACGCCCAAGCTCTTCTAGTTCCTAATTCATCTCCTCTGACTTCACAAAGAGAGGTGTATACGATATGGATGAAATCACTGGTTTTGAACGGGAACGGATGCACCATCTACGACAATTCCACGGGCCAGGTCGTGTGCAGAGTTGACAACTACGATACTAAATGCAGTGACGAAGTCTACCTTATGGATCAGTGTGGCAAAACCCTATGCAAAATCCTTCAAAAGGTACGCAAAATTGTTTCATTGCTTGACGTGTATACACCAGATCTACATATGCACTATGCGTGTGCTCCGTTATCTCGTTTTCCAAATTTCAATTTGCTCTCGTGTATTTCTGGAGTATGTTAATGCAACATGAACAAAGCACATTCAGTAATGGAACATGAAAAACATGCATGGTTCTGCGATGTGTACCCAGTTTATTTCTCTGTTATGTCGTTAATTAAAGATTAGTATATGGCAATGGAGATTGGGTCACAACAAGGACCACGACTGTTCTGCTATTTGGAGTGCGTGTTCTTACGTTGTTGTTCGATAATAGTAATGACTAATATGAGATTGTTTAGCTTCTAATCAAGTCATGCAATTCTAAATTTATGACCCATGCATGAACTCGATCTAAAAATGCAATGATCTGATATTGACGCCTCAAGTTTCATTTGAGTTGGAATTTTGAAATATTGCTCTAGTTCATGCTGATTATAGTAAGTTGTTGAACATTTAAAGCATATCCATATGCACAAAAGAAGTCTAGACTATAATTTCCAAAGTGTAAGAGCATCCACAGTGGTGTTTCTCATTTTCTATAATATGACATCTACAGTAATAGCAAATAGGGAGGGATCGTGCAGTGGTCATTTGCTATATCTTTTTCATTTACACGAGAGACGGGATATGATATCTATCCCGTCTCTCTTTTTTTATTTTAAAAAAAAGCGTGAGACGGTATATGATGTACCGTTCGTCAACTTTTAGAAATTAATTACTTATTAACTACTTATTAACTATTAAACCTAATTAATTAACTAAATTAAATAATAATATAATAACTAAACTTAATTAAACTTATAACTAAACCTAATTATTATACTAAGGACACCTAATTAAGAGCATCCAGAGGTTGACTATTTGACTTCATTGGGCACAGACGGGGAATCATTCCCCGTCTGACCCTTTTCAATTTTTTTTTTTTTTTCGGGACCAATCAGGGACGTTCATTTAAAAAAAAAACAAATTACAAACGGCACAGACGGGATATCATTCCCCGTCTGACCCTTTTCTAAAAAAATATAATAAAATATTACAGACGGGATATAATTCCCCGTCTGACCCTTTTCTATAAAAAAAATAATAATAAAATATTACAGACGGGATATCATTCCCCGTCTGTATACAATAAACTATATTAAAATTTGTGAGACGGAGAATCATTTCCCGTCCTCTATAATTTGAGAATTCTCAAATCGTTTCTCATATTTGAGAAACAGAATTGAGACGTTTGCTAAAAAATGGCAAATATGAGAAATTTAGCAAACCATTGCAGCGCTCGTTTGCTAAAAAAATGGCAAAATGAGAAATTTAGCAAACCATTGTGGATGCTCTAACAAAGTAGATTCAAGGATATTTGATTTTATTATACATAATATTCAATTAATTTTAGGAAAATAATATTAAGTATTTAATTCCAATTTTTTCATTCAAATATTAATAAACAATTAATTTTTGCATCCCCTTTTTTCAAAAAGTGCAAAAGATCCTACAAGATAATGAGTCAGTTTGAATGAATGAAAAAAGTGAAGTCCCAATCCTAATCAACTATTTAAAGCACGTGCCCTGAAACGTGAGAGCCTGCAGCAACTTGGCAAGTCCACATTATCTGATTATCCCACGAGGATTCAGTGGAGGGAATAAAATTCCTTCTTTTGAATACTAGTGGGACCCACCTTACATAGGGTCCCACACGTCCAATTTTTCTGTAGCAGACTATATATGAGTTCGATGAGAATTTGATGAACAGTGGGAATTGCGGAATCATTGAAGCTTTAGATAAGAAGCTGAAGCTTCAATGGCCAAAATACATCCTCATTCTCTTCTTTCATCTTCTTGTTCGTCTTCATCTTCTTCTTCTTTGTCGACTTTGCTGAGAGAGGAGTTCACGATATGGATGAAATCGTTGATTTTGAATGGGAACGGCTGCACCATATACGACAATTCTACCGGCCAGATTGCATACCGGGTAGACAACTACGATACCAAGTCTAGCGGCAAAGTCTACCTTATGGATCCGAGTGGCCAAACTCTATACAAAATCCTTCAAAAGGTGTGTTAGTTGTAACTGCAGTTGCAACCAAATCGGTTTGTTACAAATTTAATTGTTAAATTTGACTGCAACTCTAACTATTGTAGTCAATTATAATCTTTGCAATTGCATAGCCCAAAACCAAATAAACTTGTTTTACAGATACCGAACATACAATCTCAAAGAAATTTCCTGCAACTTAATTAAGAATTTCTCGTTAAATTTTGTGCAGAAGCTGAGGGTATTTGGAAGATGGGAGGGATTTAAGTGCATAGACTCAAATGTGGAAGACAATACTGCTTGGTTTAGAGTCCAAAAGGAGGCTGGTGGAATTCTATGGCCAAAGCAGAGAAGTTTCGAGGCAAGAGTTACATTCGAATCCTCAAGTTACAAAATATACGGATCAAACGAGAAATCTGCCTACAAAATAGTCGACATGGCCAAAGGACTAGTAGCTGAGGTATGGACGTCTTTCCTAACTATCATATCATACTTATGAATGAAACCATAGATTTTTTGAATATGATCTGAGTTATATTTTTGGGTGGTAAACAGGTGAAGAGAAAACAAACAGCCTCAGGGATTGTCTTAGGAGATGATGTGATGATACTGACTGTCGAACCTAATGTGGACCGGCTTCTAATCATGGGGCTTGTTGTTGTTTGTGGCCTAATCAATCAGCATATTTAGAAAGCTATAAACTAGTTTTGGAATCTGAATCTTTAAATATGTAAAATTGATTCAGTTGTTCAGTTCTGTGATAGCTCAGAAGTTGGATCAGACTAATATTCCTTCTCGGATATATAGAGTAAACCTAGGGCATATAACTAGAACTAGTTAGCATTGTTTTAGTTCATAATCGGACAAAACAATGCTAGTTGTATTTACAAAAGTTATGGTATACTCTATGTAACTAGGCGTATATATGAATCTGTATGAGCAACACAGGAATATGAGCAGATTTCATCTCTGTTAAATATGTTGTAAGCAAATTGAAAACTGTTGACAATGATCATGTACTGCAGTATAACGTTATTTTCTTCATAATTGTGTTGATAGGGAATGTATGTGGCTCTTGAACAAGCATCGAACGACCAAGACAAAAGCTATAAGCAAAGTGTTGAGACTTACGAGCTTCCCTTCCAATAAACTGTCTCGACCTACATGTCCTGCTCGAGAAATATAATGCAAACATGGCCGAAATCACAGCAAAATCATACGGCTGCATAGCAAAGGCTAAAATCTCAAGTTTCAAACTAAAAAAATGGTAAATGATGATAATAATAATAATAAATCTTTAAATGTAACACTACAGAAAATACTCAGCTGCATTAGATACTTTAAAAACACCCCCAAGCAGTAGCATACTTATCTATACACTGCGAAGCAAACATTAAAACCACTACTATTAATTTTCAAGAAAACCAAATTTCTAAACTAAGTCGAATTGAAACCAACTCCACCGGATTTTTAGCAGTCCTGGCAGAAAAGATTTTTAATAAAGGGCCGATATATCAAAGGCGCCGTCAAAGTAGAACACTGTTCCGTTCCAATGTGTTAACCTTAAGCGGTGGTTGCGACCTCAACCTCCTCATTCTCCCCAAATGCCTCAGCAATCTTCTCCACAGGCACCAATGGGAGGTACCCTGCCAACGGATAGCCCTTCTCAACCGAGGAGGAGACAACGTGATTGTATTTCTCGGTCAAGTGGGCCGAGGTGGGGACAACGACCTGGGCAACCTGATGGAAAACAGGCAGACGGTTCAGTGACCGCCAGGCTGACACAGCACACTGCCCAGCCACTGGCTCAGCCTTATTGAAAGCTACTCTGGCAAGCATGGTGGCAGTGTTGATGACACCACTCTTGTGGACCTCGCCAGAGATGGACCGAGCCACCTTGGGGGCCTTCTGGGCTGCAGTGTAGGCTTGGGTTGATGCTTGCTTTACAGCAGATGGGACATGACGCTCAACCTCTCCAAATGCATCTCCGACCTGTTATATGTTATTATTAGATTGCAATGAAAATGAACCACCTGATTGGAAGTAATTAATTTACCAGGAAAATAAGTTGGCATCTGAAATTATAGGATTGCAAAGTATTTATTCCCTCACAAGCTATAAGCAAGTGCAATTGGAAAACTTGCATTGCGTTTCAAATTGACATGGTTGCAGCCATCCCCACACCCAATTTGTGAGGGTATGACGCGATCTACCACATGGCTTTGTTACTCCTACCGATCCTATTCTACGAATTACACCTTTGACAATGAAATATTCATCGAACAAATTAATGTAATATGAAACATAGATTTTATGAAGAAGAATCAGATACTTAAAAAGTTTTCAACCTTCAATACAAGTCTACCGCATGGCTTTGTTACTCCTGCAGATCCTATTCTATGAATTACACCTTTGACAATGAAATATTCATTGCACAAATTAATATAATGTAAAACATAGATTTTAAGAAGAATAATCAGATGCTTTAGAGTTTTCAACCCTGGATACAAAAATATTCCTACCTATCCTATTCTATGAATTACACCTTTGACAATGAAATATTCATCGAACAAATTAATGTAATATGAAACATAGATTTTATGAAGAAGAATCAGATACTTAGAGAGTTTTCAACCTTCAATACAAGTCTACCGCATGGCCTTGTTACTCCTACAGATCCTATTCTATGAATTACACCTTTGACAATGAAATATTCATTGCACAAATTAATATAATATAAAACATAGATTTATAGAAGAATAATCAGATACTTTAGAGTTTTCAACCTTGGATACAAAAATATTCTTCCCTTCTGGTGCAACTATTTAGAATAAATTACTAGAGCGCATTTCAGTTTAAAAAACTAGTAATTTACACGTGCGATGCATGTTTTAATGAAATCAGAAAATAAAAATAAAAACTCTGACGTAGGGAGGATTTGAACCGGAAACCTCCTTTATATTAGTTATGCATGTGCATTGCACATGTTGTTGGTAGAATGAGAAAATGACAAATGACACTGGCCTTCTCGCATTATAATATTAGAGATATAAATTACATAGTTCATAGTAATGCTAGAGGGAAAGAGAGAGAGAGAGAGCAAGAGCAAACCTTGCGATCAACGAACTCGAGAATATCAGAAGGTAAGTCATGGTACTTGTCATAAATCGGGCCAACAACAGTCCGGACAGTGCCTTCCACTGTCTCAACTCCGGGCTTCAACGGCCCAGATTTCTCCTTTGCTAGGCCATACAACCTTGAGAGGCACACAAGTGCATGAATGGCTGCCAGATCGACGAACTCCAGGTATTTGAGCCTCTTCTGCTCCTTTCCCTGCTCCTTTCTCTGCTCTACATGTCCTTTCTATTAAATCACAAGAAAAAAAAAATAAGCTTAGAATAAAAAATAAACCTCATTCTGCAAGGAAAACACAATTACCACAACTTTTTTCTTATTATTTTCTTTTTTTAGGGAAACAACTTCTTTCTTATTAAAAGTAAGAACATTGAACAACTACGTCAGATAATAAACTACAAAAAAACATGATACAAGAACAAGAACCCTTATCATCTAATAACTATGAAAGTAATTAAACAGACCAGAAGCCACAATCATAAACAGCTAATTAGTCATGGCCAATTTATAAAAATGGCTTCAGTCATTCATTATTAATATGGAAAAATGGTTTCGGCCATGTAGACTAGGTGCTGGTGCTTTTGGGGTTTATTGTATATTGGCCTACTATGTTTCGTTAATAGTTTGTTAATGAAGCGATGACGATGTCATCTTTTATCCCAAAAAAAAGAAAAAGAAGCAGGCAACAAAGAGCTAAAACTAATAATTTTCGAATGAGATTTACTGCAAAAAGTTCAAAGGTCTTTTCATCAAACGAATGAATACTTTCTTCACAAACAGAACCATAAGAATTAGCAAAATAACTTAATTCTATAACGAAAACCTTATAAACTAACGATAGCCCTATCTAATAGAAATGTATAATGATGCAAACTTTTAAAATTCTACTTATATTAATCATCATATGAGGATCCTCTAACCTGTGGCCAAAATACGAATAATTTTTCATAGACTACTGATAGGATATAAATTACGTGGCCCCATCGGGGCCCTCAGATCTCCTCAAATTCCGCTCTCCTGTGATCATCAGGTCAAACAAACCCAACAGGCTTCAACCAGTTCAGGCCTATGGGCAAACAGGTCAAACCAGGCCCGTTAGGATCTCAGATCCGTTTGCCCTTGCCTATAAATACCAGACTAGATCGTCGGAGGACCTGTCTCCAGGAACTCTCCCGAAGTCTCTAGGCATTGTGCAAGTCCGAAGATTCGAGCCGAGCTACGAGCCTCAACCTATCTCCTGCTACTCCCGACTAGGTCCTACAAGTGTCGTGCCTTCCGCTTCACAAATTACGAGAACCCACACCTGTTGTCCCCACGCTAAAAAAAACAAGCAACATCAACTACAATCCTGAAGTTTCGAAAGAACTCGCCTGATATTTCTTTTTTTCCAACAAATTGATGTATCCCCAGTTGACTGAAGATTCTTTTTCTCATTTTCTGATTGCCATCAAATGGCAATTTAGGCTGTGTTTGAGAACAAAGATAAGTTAAGACAACTAGAGTTATCTCACTTAATTTTATAAAACTCCAGGTTACACTGTTTGTGACTCATTTTGGAGTTAAAGATAACTGCAATTATCTCACCCTAAAAGTGAGATGACTACCAACTCCACTCTTATGTAGTTTTTTTCTTAAATTTGGCAATGTCAGAGACCATTTCAAAAAATAAGTTAAAAGTTGGAGATAAGGTATGATAACAAAAGTTAACAAGCTTATTTTCGTTGTATTTTTGTTTGTTGGTTGGGGTGTATGAGTTCCAGGACCTAGCATGTTGGGATCTAAACTTCATAAACCTTATTTTTGGTTGTATATTTTGTTAAATTCTTTTTAATGAAAGGTTAAAAAAAAACAAAAGTAAAACAGGCCTTGGCCTCTTTCATATTGTCCCTAACTTTCATAACCAGAACGGCAATCGACACAAAACTCTAATTACATCAACAAAAATGATATCTTAATCACAACAAGAACATACATTATAACAACAAATCCAAATCATGAAAGAAAGATATAAACAATCCTAATGTACACGAATTGCACTTACGATCGGATGAGAGTGAACGTCCGACTCAGCCATCGATTGATCAAAAGAAAGAAACAAGTAACTGAGTAAGAAATCGAATTGAGATCGACTTCCCTCAACACCAACAAAAAAGAAATGGAGATCAACAGCAGAAGTTTGAAGCTTTCGAGATCAAAACGAGGCCAAGAATAGAAAAATAAATTGTGAACTTTATTTGTTATATGAATTAATGGTGGAGAGAGGAAAAAGGCGGACCATTGCTATATATAGACAGTAAAGAAAAATGGACGGTCCAGTTTGGAAGCCGTGTTGTGTTGCGCGCGGTCCGTTCGTTGTTTGCAGTTTCGAGGAGCGAGCGGCAACTTCGAGGCGAAGTTAAACGGCCAAGCCGGGATGTTTCGCGCGTGGCGGATGCGTACAGATCTTAAACTGGATCCTCTCCAGTGATTTTTTTTTAATAATGGAAAGTCAACTTAATCGATAATAACCGTCCATTTAGATTTCAACAGATCGGACGGGTGAAGTTAAATGTATGCAAATTGGACCCACTTGTACGGCTATAATGTCACATTCTTCTATTTGATCATAAAATATATCCAATCCAGAAAATTACTATTTGGAAAAGAAATGTTTGAAAATAAGTTCTAAAAAAATAATTTATTACGGATTAAATCCAGCCACTTTGCTGGGACCTCTTCTATTATTATTAACGGTAAGGAAGGCAACAAATTCAAGTGTAAGTGCGGTCTTTGTTAGGGTGATCCTATCTCCTCTCTCCTGTTCACTCTAGTGGCGGATGTCTTAAGTAAATTGCTTAAGAAGGTCTGGGACACTAATGCTATTGAGGGTCTTGGCGGTTCCCACAGCTTTCGGGGTGTTCTCAACCTTCAATATGCAGACGACACTATAATTTTTGCCAAACCCAATTGGTGCTCTCTTTGTAACCTTAAACTCCTTCTTTATATCTTCGAAAGAGTGTCTGGCTTATCGATTAACTTTCACAAATCCTCGGTTCTTTGGCTTGGAGGTTCTAACAATCGCCAACTTGAGATTGCCAATTTCTTCAATTGTAAAGCAGCGTCGTTTCCGATTAAGTATCTTGGCATCCCTTTGCGTTGGGGCAAGCTGCACAAATCGGACTGGCTCCCGATGATCGACAAAGTTGAGTCCAGAATTAATGTGTGGACCGGTAAAAACCTCTCTAGAGGTGGCCGTTTGATCCTGGTGAATGCGGTCCTCACTTCTATCCCCTTATATATGATGTCCTTTTTCTACGTTCCTTCTTAGGTTATCAACAGGATTGACCAAATCAGAAGAAATTTCTTCCGGTCTGGCTCTGACACTTATAGAGCCGGTTCTCATCTCTCTAAATGGAAGTTGGTTTGCACCTCCAAGGCAGCTGGAGGGTTGGGTGTTCTCAATCTTAGAAATCAAAACTTAGCGTTATTGGCTAAATGGTTATGGAGAATTCTTAAGAAAGATCATTTTCCCTGGGCCCGTCTGATTTCCAATATTTGCTTTCGATGCCACAGGGTTTCGGAGTTTTTTCCCTCTCTTTCCTCTAGAGCTTCGTCATTTTGGAAAGGGGTGTGGACAGTTGTAAACCCTTTCCATTGTAGCATTTTCCATGTTTTGTGCTGATGGTTCGAAGACCCAGTTCTAGACCGACCTGTGGATTGGTAACTTGAAGCTGGCCTCAGCTTATCCGGCTCTTTTCTGTCTTGCTCTCAACCCTGCTGCCAAAGTTTCGGACTATCTTATCGTCCATAACAACACCAGGCACTGGTCTATTCCGTTGTCTTCTGACCTCCCCCCCCCCCCCCCCCAATCTTGAGCCAGACTTCTTACACCTTCTTTAGCTCTTATACAGCTACGCTTGGCATCCCAAAGAGGATTTTGTTTGGCGTTGGACCAACTTTGGCTCTTTTTCGGTTAAATCTTTTTATAACTTTCTTAATCATGGAGGTGTCTCCTCTCCTTTCACTAAACATATTTGGAGTTCATGTGCTCCGCTTAAGGCTAAAATCCTATCTTGGCTCGCTATTAACAATAGGCTCCTCACTGTTGACGTGCTCAATAAGAGGAATCTAGTTATAGGTCAGTTATGTTCTCTCTACTCTCATGGTCACGAAGACATTGATCACCTGTTTTTACATTGTGATTTTATCCGTCCTTTATGGCAGTTCTGCCTTCTGGCTTGGCAGGTTCCTTCTCTTCCCATCTCCTTCCTTGCTATCTGGAATCATCAGCTAGTGGGTAAAAATTATCGCAAGTCCTGGTTTCTTTCTACTATGGCTATTATTTGGGTCATCTGGATTGAAAGAAATAACCGTATTTTTAATAATTCTGTTAAGCCTATTGATACTATAGTTGATGAGTTCATTTTTTTCTCTAAGCATTGGTCTTCTGCTCTCCCCCTTCACAAAGTCCAGCGGTTAAGCCTTGATAGGCTTGACGATGCTGTTGTTTTTTTACGTTCTGTCTTCATTACTTTTGTCACGCCCCGCTTCCCAAAAGGAATACGGAATACGGATACGTAACAAAAGTCCAGCGAATGATTATTATCATCCTTAAGCTGTTTCAGAATCTTTACAACACATCACAGAATATATCAGAGTCGGAAGCAAAAAGTGGAACCAACATGCAATACTTGGAACAAATTACCAACAGAAATTTACTTGAAATTAAATACAATATTCCCAAATAAAATTCAGAGTCTGGAAAAAACCAATATTCTGGGTCACGTCGCCCAAATACCGATAATACCCAAATAAACCAAATACAACTTGTTCATTGTTCAAGCAACAACTCATAATAATAATAATAAAGCAGAAAACAGAAATGTCCAACTTAATAAATCCTTTCGCCATTACCATCAAGCAATTGTCCAACCTGATCTGCAATAAGTAAATGTGCAGGAAAAAGAGAAAAGGAGAAAACAAGTACCCGTTAATTGCAAGTCTGGGTCACAAATAGAGTAGGATACAAGCACATGGAAAAACTAAACAGATCTAACTAATATCAGAAACAGACTTAATATGGTATGACATAATCAACTAACATGGTATCCTAGCATATATCTCAAGTGTTAAGTGTCAAGTGTCAGATAACAGATATGTCACGTAATCAGATAACAGATCTCAGATAGTCAGGTATTCAGGTTTAGATTCAGATTTCCATATAACAGATTCAGATTCAGATTCAGAATTCAGAAACAGATTCAGATTCAGATTTTAGATTAATGTAAGTCTTATGTGATTACTATCTAGGTAGCACGACATGCCACCCACCCTACATGGTTGCTATAATACAACAGTTTCGCTTTAGATTTCGTAGGGGGTCATATATGGCTGTGTACTCAGGGTCAGACAGATATCAGAACAGACAGATAGAACGTAGTGGTTCTCTTCTTCTCTACACCTTCCTATTAGAAGTAATGTAGACAGGGTCAGAAACAGACAGATAGAACCTAGTGGTTCTCTTCTACTCTACACCTTCATATATAAGAAGTAATGTAGACAGGGTCGAATACAGATAATTATATGGAAAACGCGGGCCCCTTTCTAAGTACACATTTCTATGCTTTTCCACTACTAGATCTTTCCCATAAACCCCGACTTGATTACTTTTATTATGGTTATAAAACAGACATGAATGTATGCGAAATAGTGTCAAACTAACATAATATAATCAGGTTTAGGTTCAGGGAATCACACCAGCAAGTATAGGTAATATAGAGTCACACAACCAAGCAAATTAGCCTATGCTCATAATCAGGACAGCAAGACCAATCAGTACTAAAACAGAGATTCTGAGAGCTACAGACATGCAAAACACAATCCGTCGAAGGATCTGAAAACTAGACATTCACACGATCCCAACGCATATAATTAAGTCACATACTAGTTCACAACATCTCAACTCAAACTGATTTGAATACGAAATTTATGTTCAGCAAGAAAACAGGGGAACAACTTCAAACACATGAAAACAGCATGAAAACGTATCAAATAATTCCACGAAAAATCTGGGGTATTCCCCTATAGTTATAGATTCAAAATAACAAGTTTCATAATATTCCAGGAAGTATAGCTAATTCATCAAAAATAAGAAGTAACACAAAATCGTAGTTTGACGAATCTGGAATTTCTCAACACTGCTGTACGAAAACAAGCATATCTCGCAATCAGTGAATCGAAATCCAATTCCTCCAAAACGGCATGAAAATAGATAAAATTTTCCAACTTTCATATTTCACAAATAATTTTCATACAGTACACACAACTAGGGTGAAAACGGGGTTCAATACTGAACAGCACTCAATTTACAGCAAAAGTACATTTTAGAAAAGAATATGAAACATCGCGCAAAACTTATCTTTAAAATACACCAAAAATCTGGAAAGTCCCTAACATCATAAGGAAACACTGAGAAAAATATTATAGCAAGATATTATGTATAGCCTAGTTATATTGAAATTAATTTGTTAACAAAAATGACTCAAAACTGAATCTGAAATCTACCGACACGGCTGTACCAAAACTATCATATCTCAGTCATACGAATTCCAAATGCAGTAAAACTAGTGGGGTTTGAAAATATACTAAATTATCTAGATTTCACTTTTAATTTCCAAGTTGAGATTCGGAGCTCAGCATGGGTGAAAACAGCAAGCAACACAGAACAGACCACAATTTCCTGATTTCACATCTCTACTTCAAAACATCATAACTTCCACAAATTTGATCCAAACCTAGCCAAACTTGAAACAAAGCCTACCAATCATCTAAATATCATATTTTAGGGATTCTAACATGTCTAAGTCTAATAATTCTCATATGGGCAATCAATCGAACACATAACATGCAATATGTCACATACACGAACAAAATCAAGTTTGGGTGAAACCTAGGACATTAACCTATCAAACTTCATGTCATAAGTCTTCTATGGCCAAATTTAACACGATAGAGACAAACCCATCAAATAGAAATACAAGTTTTGGTCGTCTCTAGACCCAACTACCCTATATGTGAACTTTTTGACTTGTATCAACCTAATGAAATTATGTACAAGTTACTTACCTCTAATGGAGTGAATTCGATGCCAAAAAGCTGTAGGAACAAAACCCACGAGCGAATAGCTTCCACGCGCGAATCCAAGCGAACTCACGAACCAAAAACGCCCTACGATCAACTCCTTGATGCAACGATCCAAAGTGGATGATACCCACTTGAAAAATCAGCAAAGGGGAGAGTTTTGATGAGGATTTTGATGTGGTGGTGCTGTTTGGATGGGGCCGGCGACAAGGAGGGTGAAAAAGGCAGGGTTTTGATGTATGGAGGTTGTAGTATGGTGTACTTGGGTGGCCGGAGGTTGAGAGGAGGAGAGGGATGCTTGGTTTGGTGGTTGGCTAGTGTGGGGGAAGGGCAGTCCGGGAGCAACTAATGAGAGGAAAGGAGGTCGGGACGGATTTGTGGAGAGGGAGAGAGAAAATACAATTAGGGTTGGGGTTAAGGAGTAATAGGGGTTATTATATATGGGGATTAATTGGGCTAATGGGTAGTGGGTATGAATATGAATTAATAGGTATACAAATGGGTAATGGGTATTAGGTCAAATTCAAATGGGGATACAATATACAATGAATTCTATGGCTCCTAAAAAATCTCCTTAAGGGCCAAAAATCAAAATTGGGGAAAATACCACCAAAAATCCATCTCATCACCAAAATAAATAATAATGATGAATGAGGCCAAGAAAAAGAGAAAAAGAACTCAAAATGGCGAAAATGGGCAATACGACGAACAATCAGCACAAGGAGGTCAAAAATGAAAGAAAAAGAATATATATTGAAAATAATCCAATATACGGTTCCCGAAAAATACAAGAGATATAAAAATACACAAAAAAAAATACACTCCAAAATACATAAAATGAAAAACAGGGGTTACAACTTCTACTATTTTGAATATTGATATTCCCTAATTTTTGCGGCTGTTGATTCTCTTGCAGGGATGACGTTCTCTGCTTTAGTCCAGATGCTTTTTTTGTTTTTTGGCGGATGTTAGGTAGCATCTTGGTGCGCTACTACTTGCCTGGGCCAGAGGAGCCTTTCTCTAATGGCTCTCTGATGTTTTTTGGTTAATTTTGGTTGCTTGGGATTTGCTTGTCCTCTGCTCCCCCTGTATCTTTGCCGCTGTTCTAAGTTTTCCGGCTTATGTCTCTGCTTTGGCTATGCTTTTAATTAAGATTCAGCTTATACTTTGGTTATTTCCTAGTTGCTACTTTATCACTGCCCTGTGTATGTTCCGTCTCTTGCTGTGCTTGATGTGTTTACTTCGCTCTGCCGTTTATTGGTTATGGCCTGAATTGCATGTGTGATTCTATTTTTGCAATCTTCTGTGTCTGTTTTTGATGGACTGAGGTTAAGATGTTGTGACGGGGCTGCTATTGCTCCTGTTCTTTTCTGGGTGTTTTCATTTCATTTTTTGAGTTCGGGGTTAGGCCCTGCGCGGTTTGCGCTTGTTTGTTGCTTGTTGGTTTGCCCCTTCTGTGCTCGTTCCTGCTCATAGTGCTAGTCCTCCTGTAGGTGCCGCTACCTTGGTTGCGGTCTCACTGTTCAACTCGGCTCTGTTTTTTGTGAGCACTGTCAGGGGTTGGAGTTGGGCTTCAGCGGCAGGCTGTTCTAACTCGGTTCGGGTGTTTGGTGGGGCTTCCCGTCGCCCTCTATGCTGCTTGGCTCACGATGTCCTGATGGGTTCTTGGGCGTCTGCAGGCTTGTTGCCTGTTTGGTTTAGCTTTCTCTGTTTCCTTGCCTTGGTTGTATTCTTTGTTGTATAGCTGCTGCCTGGTTGATTATTATTTTACTCCTTGTAAAATTGGACGTTGTCTGCTTCTCCTTTTGGTTAGCAATATATTATTTTGGGCTGGAGCCGTAAGGTTCTATTCGTGATATAAAAAAAAAAGATATAATTTTACTGTATTGTAAGATATAGAGAAGAGAGAGAAATTTTAAAATGTAGTAGGAGTAGATGTGATTGTTTTATTTTATAACTAGTTGATGTAAAACGTAATCCTAAATTGAATTTTAAAGGATTAATTTTACCAGCATGTAATGCGGACCAAGGTAGAAATTAAAACAAGTAATCGGTTCGATGGATTTCCAAGAATTGAATTAAGTTTAACAAGCCCAATTAAAGTTTCAATTATAACAATCAACAGTTATACTTAATCGTCTTAGAATGTAAGATATGCAATAAAGATTTGTACCCTAATTAGCAAGTAGAAACACACACTCTTAATATTTGTGGACGACAGACAAACCAAATAATATTCTAGAGATGATAAAGTAGTATCACAAATAATTGAAAAGTGGAAAGAAATTACCGGGAGTTCGAAGAATGTGTTATCACGTGTTCTGCTTCTCACACAAAGATCCAATCCATTGCTCCAAATACCAAACACCTAAGATATCCAATCAAAATTAAATCAAATCAGATCTAATTTGATCGACTTGTAGTTGTGCGCTCGGGAGGAGGGGATTGACGGTAGGCTGTTGGTGGTGGTGGGTGGGCACTGGTGGTTTTGATGATGCAGCAAAGTCGAGGTGGAGGTAGAGGGGCTGCGATGGAGGCAACGATGGAGCGCTGGGCTGAGGCGACGATGATTGGGTGCGGGCAATGGCGGAGCCAAGATTTTCATCCAGCGGGAGCGAAATGACTAACCATAATTTCAAAAGAGCATAAACAAAGTTACCAGAATTTCAAAGAGCGCATAACAAAAACCACACCTGCACTGCAAGACATAGGCGAATCTTTCTTCAAACCCTTTAACAGTTAAACTCCTTCAAATCCTCTTAGAAGCCATCACTCACCAACCAAAATCCCTAATTTCTCAAACACAACAAAATTGATCTTTACTTACAATGTCAAACAACTAAACATTCTAAAAAGATGAATACATTTTGCTTTTTTGCACTAAACGTTCTAAAAAGATTCAAGAACTTTGATGAAAGATATAATTTTGATGGAGAAGTTCAGCTCTAGCGAGAACAGAAATGATCAGTCACAAGATCTAATTATTACGACAAATTTAAACATTGCGAACAAAGCCACAAGATCTTTACTATAATGTGCCCCATATCCCTTGTACTCCGCATCTTCACTAATTCGAGAAAAAAGACAAATTGTTTCGTTGCTCTTTCAAAAAAAAAGACACTGGTTCATTGCTCTTTCAAGAGACTATCACCCAAAAACACAATTGTAATACCCTGATTTTTCAATTAATGAAAAATTATTTTATTTTGCACGTAGTGTGCACGTGCAATATTTTGGTTGAATTAAATCTTATAACTATTTTTATTGTGATGTGTATAAATATTTAAATATGTGTTCTCAAGTTATTTTATACAAAAGCCTTTTTTTAGATAGAAAGCCTTATTTTAAAAGCCTTTTTTTAAAGCCTAAAATGTAATTTATTTATTTTATTTTAAAATAACTATTTTGGCCCATAAACTAAAGCCCATGGACTATATTTTTACACAACTTGTCATGTAGAATACAATTTAAAAGATTATTTTATTTTTATACAAAATTTAATGTACAATTTTAGGCCTAGTTGCATGCACGTGCACTACACGTACACGTGCAAAATGCATGCTCTTTTATGGCCGGTTGTGCTTATCTTTTGGAGGGAAATGAAAAGTTTAAATGGTGATCATGGTGGTGGTTATTTAGATGTGGGTAGTTATTGCAACTCCTACTCTAATCTTGGCCCTCCATCCTACAACCAACTAGTTAATCCTAACCCTTCATTCTATTTGATTTCTAGTATAAATACCCTCTCCCATGGCTAGTATTCTTATGCAAATTATATCCTTCCAAACCTATAGTCTAATAGTATTATTTAGTAGTAAGTTGTGAGTTAAAAAGATTGAGAGAATTGTGTGGGATTGTGTTGCTTTCAACAAGGAGAGAAGGGCCGGCTATCCAAGGAGAGGAGCTCGGGTTTGGTGTTCGTGGAGCTTGTGCGCGCATCGTCTAGGAGGAGGTGCATATCGTTACAAGGACTTTGTTGCTATTGTGTTGTTTTCTCTCCATACAAGGTGGGTTTGATTTTTCTTATTTCTAAGAAATGATGCATGGAAAATATTAATAAGAATACATTTTTTTAATGGGAAGTTAGTTCATAAATTGATTGGTATGTTAATGAACAACTTGCATGTAGTTTTATTGTTAAAATTGAGTTGTGGGTAAAATTCTCCATATTTCTAAAGTAGAAATGATTGTTAGAATGAATGAATGATAGTGGTTTAAATTTCCTTAAGCATTGCATGCTAGTTTATTTGGAAAGATGAAGCATGAAATTGATTAAGAAAGAGCACACTTTTGAAAAGAGTAACTTTCTTGAATGTTTAAGTTGTGAACATGCTAATTGATAGGTGGTTATATATTTTGTGATGTACATGATTTGACTAGAAGCATATATTGATTTAATGAAACTACATTTGTTACTATCAAAGAACTACCCACAAAGTTAGTAGTTTGAGTTTTGTGTTAAATAGGCCATTTGTGTTAATAAGGGTATGTATAAATTCAAATAAGAGTTGTATGTAGATAAATTATTAAAATCAGTGGATTGATATGAAGTGTATTGTCAAAAAGATTAGAACACTATGAGGCAAAGAAACATAAAAAAGAGAGTGTTAGAATGTATATTTTGAATTAAATGTGTAAAAATATGTTTGAATTATTACAAAAATTATTTTGCTCACACTGATATATAAATTATGTGAAGTAGGATTATTCTGGAATTATACAGTAGATTTTGATGAGAGTAAAATGAAACAAAAGCTAGTTGAACATCGAAATGTTCTAAATAACAAAGAGCATAAGTTAAATGGATTCGAAACTATACATTTGACAAGTGAGTGCGTAGCTCAAGTGGCTTTGCGGTGCGGTTGGGTTCTCTGTGTTGAATGGTTCGAATCCCCTTAGCCACATATATATATCTCACCTTTTTTGAAAACAAATAGAATACCGACCGAGAGTAATAAATACTCTTTTGCCCTTCCTTACACCGCTAGCACAGTTGGCCTATCGGCGGGTGCTCTTGGCTGTTTTCTTCGTGTGCCTGGGTTCGATTCCTACCCTCGGCATGTATGAAAAAAATATTTTTTTTGGGTTTCTAGGCGTCCAAAAATTGTGAAAAAAATATAGTTATTCTCATAAAAATGTAAGGGATTTTATAAAGATGATTTGGGCATTATTTGAAAGAGATAAACTATGGTTTGTGAATAAAAGACATGATTAGAACTATGGTTCTAGAGTATACACTTGTGAAAAATTATAGCTTATAAGAATAAAGTGAGATGAAGTAGTAGAAGGTGATTTGGCAAAAAGAAACCTTGTTGTGTGACATAATGCAATTTGTTCTCACTTGAGAATAATGTGGAAAAGTATGAAGTATGAGTATTCATTAGTGATGTGAATTTCAAATGTGAAATTATTAATTGATAAATTGCATGAGTTCATGTATGATTATGGATTAATGAATGAATTAGAGATCATGTTGATGAAAAAGAAATTTGTTGGTTATGAATATGAATTGTATGAGTTATAAGTACTCAATGTGGACATTGTGAATTGGAATTGAATTGAAAGAGTAGCTAAGTCTCCCCCGGCAATTGGAAAGAAAAAGAAATGAAATATTGAAATGAAAGACCAAGGTTGGTCACGTTTGTATAAATGAATAAGTCTGGTTAGTGGAGAGGCTAACTCTAGAACTTTGATTTTATTCATGATTCTATTAAAATAAGGACTAGTACATAGTGAAGACGTGATGAAAGTAGAAGAAAAACACGAGTGAGGGCCATCGGATTTGCGGCGGAGAGTATTTCACAGGTTCTTCACGATGAGTCGTGACATAACGTGGATACGGCTCCAGGGTACCGTGGCGGCGGAGAGTATTTCACAGGTTCTTCACGATGCGTCGTGACATGACGTGAATACTGCTCCAGGGTACCGTCCCGGTGGCGATGCTTGTGGGATGTTTGGTGACTGCATGAGGATCGTGTGCCATGAAGGAAGCTGAATTGCCACAGGTTCTTCACGATGAGTCGTGACATGACGTGGGATTCCCCTCCAGGTTTTCTGTACACGTGCTTGCACTCATAGATCATCTAGGATACCTACCGTAATTACAGTAGTAGATTAAGTCATAACGAGGGATTGAACCCTACCAAGATGAAGAACGATTAAGGGCTTGCCCTCGGACCTATGTAGTATGGGATGCATAGAATCTGAACAAGTGCGCATTAGTGTCATGTATTATAAATAAATGCATTAAGAACTAAGTGCACAATCACAACACGACTTCAATAGGATAGCCCCTTTAATTGTAATGTGACAAGTTTGTGTTTGCTAAATATGGAAAATTAAGTTATACTATTTCCGGCATAGAGAGGATGGCCGTGTATAATGATCGTCGGTTGAATAAACTGACGTACCCACAGTCTTATATGCAGGTAAATGGCATGTTAAAGGTTAAAGAGGAATGGATGCTTAAAGATTAAACCATGTTGTTGTACATTTGTTTCATTGTTGTAAATTTTACTTTCGCTGTGCAAATGAAAAGTGTAATATTGATGTAAACTCTGATGTAAAGTGAAAAGTTTAAATTTTCTTGTAAAATTGTACTAAAGGAAGCGAAAAGATCCTATAGAACATCTCGAATTCAGTGTATTTGGGATTCGGGGTGTTACAACAATGGCCTTTGTGATCTTCTATTCTACACTGATCCAACTCAGTTAACATTTGAGAAGCTCGCAAAGTAAGTGTCTCCTTGTCCATAAAAATTCTCAAAAAAAAATGATCACAGAATCACAGAAAACTCACCAAGTCAGTGAAGTCACCATCGACATCTGCGAGACTGCGTCTGACGTCAAGTTGGGAGGGGAGAGATTCGGACTTTGGAGGTAGTCTTGAAGATTTGGAGGTTTCGAAATTGTAATTGAGGGCTTTGATGAGTTGGATCTATGGATTATAAGCTAGGGTAATAAACTTTCGGTGGAATGGTGGATGGGAAAGAAAAAAAAGGAAAATAAGAAAGAAGAGATAGAGCTAGGGTTTCGGTGGAGCCGTAGAGGGCAGGAGGCTGCGCATGGAAAGAAAGAAAGAAAAGAAGAAAGGAGAGAGAGCAACTAGCTAGGGTTTCAGATTTTGGGGTGGAGGCTGGACTTTGGAGCGAAAAGAAAGAAAGAAAAGTAGAAAGAAGAGGAGCGGGAGGCTGGGAGCTGAGGTATAGGCCAAGGAATTTGGGTGGGCCGAAAGAAGGGGAGCGGTTTGGGCCGAAAGAAGAGTTGAAGCCCGGTTGAGGGGGAGCAAATTTTTTTTGCACTTGGCCTGCTAGAGGGCCTCTGAAATTCCAGGGGGAGCGGCTGCTCCCCCTCACTCTATACTGCCTCCACCACTGGGTGCGGGGCTTCGTAGGTGATGGTGTAATACCCCATATTTTTTTAAAATAATGCTTTTAAGATTAATAGATGAATTAAAATAATTTTTGGTGATTTAATAAATATTTTTCTGAAATTTACCTTTTTACACGTGCAAAACACGTGCAAATATTTTCTTGGGAAGTTCAAAGTCGAAAAATATAATGGAAAAAACTCATTATTTATTATTAGATATTATTTGTGAATTTTCTGGATTTTTCTGATAATTATTTGACCTATTTGCAAATATTACAAAAAGATGGACTTTTGTGCAAAATTACCACTTGGAGTGAAAACTCCAGATTTTCAGATTTTTGGCCTGGTCATGATGCCTAGTCAACTTAGAGGTAAATATTTTACTTTTTGTTTTAACAAATTTGGTTTATTTTTCAAGTTTTGAAAAGAAAGGGTCTTTTTGTAAAATTGCCACTTAGAGAGGCAAAAGTGCAATTTCGTTTTTCTGAGTTTTCAAACAGTGCCGGTTGATTGTAGAGTGGGTGTTTTTGTTTTTAAATCTCAATTAAGTTCGTTTTATTTAATTTCCAAGTATAAGGATCTATATATGTAAAGATATATTTAAAAGAGGTATTTTGCAAATGTTACCGCTAAATCTGGTGTGGGGGCAAACAGATAGTATTTGTGGATTCTTAGAAAAACCTGAATAGCAAACCTGAAACCTGTTCCGTCGGAGTTTGACCGTTGACTCCCGCCGTTCACCTGCAAAAAGTGCGAGACACCGGGGTTGATCCTGACAACGCACCCTCCGACGCTCAAGTCAGTAATCAGGAATGATTGTGAAAGAGCGTAAATTGGCAAAAGATTGATTACCTCTTAATAGTGGTGGATGGGGGGTATTTATAGTCGCCTTAGGGATCAGATTAGGAATGTAATCCCTGTGATTATATAAGGAATGTAATCCCTGTGATCAGATTAGGAATGTAATCCCTAATTCCCAGTAAAAGGATAGATGTGAATCAGGGCTGTTGATTAGGACTAATCAGGAACCCTAATTCTATCCTGCTGGACTGGGTTCGCCGCGGGTTGAAACTCGCACCCAGTTGAGACAGATCCGTTTTATGGGTTATTGGGCTTTGAATAAAGACCCAGTTCCCATTTCAGACCCGTTAGTAGGTGAAATTACCGTTTTACCCCTGAGCTTCAAGATTCGTGTCCGATTTGAATGGCCCCGATTTAATCCTATTTTTAGCCAGATCAGCAAATTTATTCAAAAACCCTAGATACCCTATTTTTCGGCCTATTTAAGGTGGGGTGCAGCTGTCTCTTTACTGTACAACACAGAGATTTCCTATTATTATTTTTTTTGAGTTTTAAAGCAAGGATCTTGGTTTCTTGCGAAAGGAAGATTTTTCTTATTCCCTTTATTTTTATTCGGTTAATTCTTCAATAAGGTAAGTGACATATGTTTGTTTCTTATTGTTCCATACATGTTGTATGTGATGATTTGCCTATTAGAAAACATATTAGGGATTGGATGAAGATATAATGAATTGTTGATAAGTTGATGAATAAAAATTTGATCATTTTCATGAAACTATACTATTGATGATTAAAACCCTAAGTAGATGATTATAGATTTGTTAAGAACCTAATAGAAACCATGAGTAGGTTGTTTCCTTTCAGATTTGCCACTGATTTGGTTAGATATAATGAGAATATGTTGTATAATGTACAATTTTAACAAAGTTAGGACCCTTTTACGGATTGATATATATACATATATACACTGTTGATGAAATTTTGATGAAACTTGTCAAATGGTTATTATGATTGCATATACTCATGGGTAAACTATTGTGAGTGATTGGATATGAGTCTAATGAATTACAAGAAGAACTTTTGAAT
Source organism: Hemerocallis citrina (assembly GCA_017893485.1). Lineage (NCBI taxonomy): Eukaryota > Viridiplantae > Streptophyta > Magnoliopsida > Asparagales > Asphodelaceae > Hemerocallis > Hemerocallis citrina. The sequence goes on from CM030361.1 coordinate 71,675,692, forward strand.
TAAAAGATAAATTTTGATGAGAAAAGAGAGTTCTTGATGTTTCGGTCTGAAGGTGTTCAGCCGATCTGATTTTGATGCTTTTATGAAGGGTTCAAATTGGATTTGAGTATTTTTATACTGAGTTTGATTAGAACGATATATTGCTTGCATACAATGGAATCCTGATGCTTAAACACTTCTACATATAGGCATATATACACAGGTGCACATAATACCATGTGTTCCGCCGAAAATTGATTTTCGATGTTTCATGAAATCTTCGATTGGATCTGAGTTGTTTTGATAATGAATTGATTTTGAACTATATACTACTCTTATTTGATGATTTCTAATACCAAAACTAATGCTTAAATCCATATTTGAATTCATATATATATATTGCTGATTTTGAAGATTTTTGTGAAAATTTTCTATTTTGAGATCTTGATATATTTTGATGTGTTTTATAAACTCCCTTATGTTATACAAGTTATATCCAACTATCTCAGGAATTTAGTTTTTACAAATTTACGTTTTTATAAAGTAAATCGATGTATCAGTCTAAAACATGCACAGATTTTCAAACTACAACCTGCTATAGTTGATAGTCGACCGAACTAAAGTCGACAGTCGACTGGTCAGTTACTGGATTTTTAGATTTTGTTTGCAATAATAGTCGACTACTTTGTCTTTGAACTGAAGTCGACAGTCGACTGTCGTTTTTCTTGAATTTTGGATTTTCGCAGGACAGTCGACTAACCATGCTCAATAGTCGACTGTCACTGTCACTGTTGATGGGTTTTCTTGAGTTTTTAGATTTTCGCAGGACAGTCGACCGACCATTTGCGACAGTCGACTGTCACTGTTCTGACTAATGCATTTCTCGAGTTTTCTGATGTTTCTTTAAATGATTATTCCTTTGATTATGGATTATTAATCTATTGTTTTGAATGACTTTTTGCTACAGATTACAGTATTTTACAGAATGTTATATTTGGTTTATAATGGAATTTAAATTACATCCCTATTACTTTATGAAGAGAGATTGTCACGCCCCGCTTCCCAAAAATACGGAATACGAGCACGTAATATTGTCCCAATGAATGACTAACGTCATCCATAAGCTGTTTATCTGATCAACTCAACAATATAAACAATACAGAACAATTGTGCAGGCAATAATAATGATCTCATGAACAAAAATACTTGGAATTAAGCAATAAAGATATCCAAATACAATAATAATCCAATGTCTGGAAACAAATAACAATATTCAGAACATAAGTCCAAAACAATAATAAATACAATCCAAATAATGACAAGTCTCAATACATTAAGTTTATTAAAGCGATAAGAAATTTAAAAGCAGAAATCTTCAAAATGTTTGTTCTCCAACTTCAGCAGGCAACTGTTCTCCAAAATCTGCAATTTAATAAATTACAGGAAGAGGAAAAGAAAACAATACGCCCGTTAATGCAAGTTACGGGCCGCTTATAGTGCAGGATACAAGTACATGGAAAAAATGATAACTAATGACATGAAATAGGCATGATATACAAAATATAACAACTAGCATGGCAAGATAAACAAGTGTAAGTAGCATGTAATAAGTGTCGAGTGAACAAGTATCATGTAATATTCAATATAATTAGGAACAATAATGAACAATATGCAATGTCGATGTTGTGTTAATCCTTAAGTTTATTATTCATTTTAATCCTAACTAATGCATGTACTACTTACTGTATCCCAAGTGTTCCGTATCACAGGTTCAATGCATACAATCAATTTTATTTAAACTTAGTGGTGGACTCTATAGTTCATGTACTCTTCAACGATAAACATTATTCACCTTTTGGTGTACGATATGGTCATCGGCAACGATACAATACACGATAGATTGGGTTACCGTCGTAACCACAATCACACGATAAAACAATAGCCGGAACAATATTTAGGAAAACACGGCCCCCTCCTCCGAGTACAGTCACTATATTGTCCACTACTAAAAGTCAACCCTTAAATCCCGGCTTGTTAATTATTTTATTAATGCAACAATACAATATGCAATATAGAGACATGAGATGAACGATAATAACAATAGGGAAACACTAGAATGATAACATGGAATATGGTGTACTAGATGTCCAAGTAACATGGTATAGGGTATTTTACAAGTATTCGACAAGTATAACACGAATAACACATCAAACAGAGATATCTCAAGAAAGCATGAACATATACATCAAAAGAGGTCAACCCTAGGTTAATTTCATATCATATATGTCGTGAGGCAGCTATGGTCAATCATCACAATAGAGACAATATTAACAAGGAGTTTCACACTCGAATTGTCTCTAGAACCCAACTACACTACAAACGGTATTTTGTACTTGTATATGCAAAGGAATTTAATACAAGTTACTTACCCTATAAACGGTGAGTACGAATACCAAGAACAACGGGATGTGAATCCCGAAGCAACGAACCCACGAACTGGCAAATAATAACACATGCAAACTATGTGCAATAAAGAGAACTCAGCAACAAAAGAAGAAGCAACAATAGAGAGCACACAGCAAGCAATCAACGGCAACAAGGCAAGCGCAAGGGGGTTAGGTCTCGGCGGTGTCGCTGGCGGCCGGTGGTCGCTGCCGTCGAGTGGAACAGAGGGGCAAAAGTAGAGGTGTCAGGATCTGGGACCAGAGTGTCGATGGCGGTGCTAAGGATCGGGGATCTAAGTGAGGCTCAGGGGTTGGCTGACGATCGGGAGGAGAGGAACAGCGGGGTGCCGAAGCGCGTCAGGGGGTGACGACGAGAGGGTGGCGCCAGAAAAGATGTCGGGGAAGATGGGTGAACAGGGTTGGAAAGATGAACAATAGGTATTTGGGCGGGAATCTTTTGGGTCAGGGTTGGAGGTAGTGTTGGGTGGTCGACGGGTGGAGGGACGGCGAAGGGAAGGTTCGCCGGAGGAGGGGGGTACTCGCCGGAGAAGGTGAACGGAGAAGGGGATGAGTTCTGTGCAATTTGGGTGGGAAACAGTGGAGAGAGAGAACGGTGAGTAGAGAGAGAGGAGAGAGAATAGTCAGCTAGGGTTTCGATTTGTGTGCCAAAAATTAGGGTTTGCAGTAGAGTTGTATTTATGGAGTACAATTAGGGCACTGGGTTGGTGGTTTTGGATCCAATAAAAGTGGATTTGGGTCAAGAACAAATGAAATTGGATTTTAGGCTTCAATTAAGAGATAAATCAAAATCAACAGGGTTCAAATAAAAACACCCACAATAAATAAGAGAACAATATGATCGGCAATAAAAGCTCATTCAAAAGAACAAAGAACTTCATAAACAAAAATTGAAATCCAAATAAATAGATAAATAATACAATGAAAACAATATAAGTTGGCTTGAAATTAAATTAAATTAGAATTAACCACGAAAATCAGATCAAGTATGGAAACAAAATAATTCGTTAAATGTACTTTAATTAAGTAATTAAGGAATAACGATTAATAGTTATAATTATAAAAATAATAAAATCATATAATAAAATAATTATTCGAGTTTAATAATTTATTAAAATGACCCAATAAATTTATATATAATTTGGAGTCAATTACAAATAGTTGATCAATAAGATCTAGAAAATAAGATCAAAACACATCATTATTTGAAATGAATAAAATTTCGATTAAAAAAACACTTTAATATGAAATCCAAAATGATTTTAACAAATAATGAATTTATAATATCGAAATACAGAAAATAATCAGAAAATACGTATTTACGGGAATGGGGGTTACAGAGATATTCGTAGTTTTCAAAGGAATTGATGTTTTGTGACTTCAAATATGGTTTTCTGTTATTTAATGGATTTAAAAATTTTATTTGAATTCTGGAATTTTACGAGTATATTAAATAAATTTGGACTTTTGATTGATTAAAGAAGTTTTATTAACATAAACATTTTAATAATGATATTAAGAGTTTTATTGGAAGTTTTGGCATTGATATTCGTTTTGTGAATCTCTATGAGTTGAGTTGGAGTCCTGTGAACTGGTAGATGAGATTTTGTGGATTTTGACCAGTTGAGGTCATTGAGGTTGTTTTGTGGAATTAAGTCCAGCAGGATACACTAACTTTAGGGAGGAGAGATTTTTCTGTTTTGATAATAACCAACTTAAGGACAGGCACTAGTGGAGATGTGATGGAACTTGGAAAACGTAAGTATATGCTATTGGTTTTGGTCCAACGGATACGTTCCAGGACTTATGTGTTGTTCTGTCTCGAGAGGACATTTGTATGTTCGCGTGTCGAGGGACTGCAGGCCTATTCTCGGAGCATGCAGGGTGCATTCGTGTGTTGAGGGTCGACGGGCCTATTTACGGGATGTACCTAGTGTATCTGCATGTTGAGGGCCTTGCAAGCCTATTCGTAGGGTACACGGGAGGGAGTTGATTCTCCGGTTTTTGAGCTATTCTTACATGATGCTTACACGTCGAGGGTTGTGATGCCTATTCGCAAAGTATTCTGGATCTTGTTCCCATCACCGTAGTAGGATTAGTTGCATAACGAGGGATCTAACCCTATGAAGTGGAGAACGTTAAGCATTGATGTTTTCTTGACTTGGTTTTATGCATGTTGTTTTCTATTTTTTCCTACACTTGACACTTAGTCTAGTTTCACTTGATGTTTTCAGGTTTTATTTGTTGTTACTTCATATTCCATTGTTATTATTGTAGATATAGGTTGTTTATGACTTTATCTTTTATGCTTTATTTATGTTGCATTACTTTTGATGTCACTCACACCGTTATGGCTGACCCCTGTAATTTTGGGGGTTAAGGTTATATCCAGCCTCATGTTTTACAGGTAGGTGCCTATAGCTTGGGATTTGGATGCATGTGGTAGAATGATAGTGTGGCTTATGTAAATTGTAAAAGAATGTGTTGTAAAAGAAGAGATTGCAATTCAAGGTGTTTTGTTTTTCCGCTGTGTTTTGTAAAGATTAATGTAATAAAAGTTTGAAAAAATTATCTATATTTTGGCTATGTTTACTATTACAATTGAGGTTGATGTTGGGATTTGTGCCACGTATTTCTGAGATATCATATTGGAAATTCGGGGCGCTACAGAAGTAGCGGTCGATGGGTGCTGGGATGAGGACGGCGATGGCGGCGGGGTTGAGTTGCAGTGATGGTTGTTGTGCGACAAGGAGTGGGTTGAAGAAGGGGGTTACGGGGGTGATGAAGGGGATGGGTTCGGGCTTCAACAGGGAAGAGGGAGAAGAGAGAGATTAGATTGGGGGTTATGGTTTAATTTAAGTTGGATTTGGGGATTAGGGTTTGGGTTTAATTAATTTGGAAATTTTGGATGATGGTTTTAAAGTTTATTATAAACCCTAAAATTTTATTAGGACTTATCACAAACCCTAATAATTCTCTCAATTGTATCACACAAAAGAAGAGGGATGAAGAGCAATAACTCAACACACAATAATTATTTTAATCAATAATAGCATAACTTCTCATTAATCTCAAGGTCTATATATAGGCTCAAAATAAATCTTGATACAAATCTCAAAATATTCTAAAATCACAGAAATATTTTAATGCATAAAAGAAAGATTACATATGTCTATAATTGCCAAAAACAAATATGGTTCTGAAATAAAATACTAAACACAATAGAATTAATGTACTCATCATTCTTTCCGGGTAGGAGAGTGCTCGAACCAGTCGAGTCAAAACCAGTGATCCTGTCATGGTGCTCCAAAAGATCTAGATCCAGTTGCGGGAGCTCCTCACGATCACTCCAAGTGTCATCCGACTTTGGCTTGTTCTTCCACCTCACCAAATACTTGTGAATACCACCATCTCTTGTAGAGATTATCTGATCATCAAAATTATTATTCAATTCTTTTGTCGGTGGGTAAATAATATCAAGTAGAGGGGTAAATGTGGAAGTCTTACCATTAGGCTGCAGGGTAGGCTTATCTATAAAAGAATTTCTAGGGTTAAATTTTGAGCCTTCATATAGTACTAGATCCTCAATATTGAAAGTCTTACTTATGCCAAAGCCTTTAGGAAGTTCAACAACATAGGTCTTATCATTAATTGTATGTAGAATCTTAAATGGGCCAGTAGCACATATGTTCAAGTTCTTAACGGATCCAGCTGGAAACGGTTCCGGACGAATCCAAACCATCACTTCATCACCAATATCAAGAGTTATAAATTTTCTTCTAGTATCTGCTATTAACATGTAGTTGAAAATATTCTCATTAATTTCCTTGGAAATTTCTCTATGCAAGTCATGAATGTAATATGCAAATGTGGGTGCAGACTCTGTGACTCTAGGATGTTCTAACACATAGATAAAATCTATAGGCTGCCAAGTGACTTGGGAAAGAATGGGTGACTCAAGTACATTTAATGAATGTGACTGGATAGACTGAATACAGTTGAGAATCTGGTCATCCTCTTCTTCATTAAAGTCATCACTTACATGAGGTTCATAAGTAAACTCGTTGTCGGGCTCATCAGCGATGACAGCGGTACCCTCTATTATATTGATCCTACTTGGGCTGAGACAGTTGCCAGCAATATGGTCGTTTCCCTTGCATTTATAGCACTTAGTGAGAGGATCATTGTTAGAATAGTCTCGTTCAGTGTTCTTACCTGTGCTGTCATTTCTAAGTGAATAGGGACTTGAAATGTGCTTGCTTGGGTAAGACTTGTTGGGGTACTGAGGAGAAGAGTGCTCAAGTCTATAGGGATCAGGAGGAGTCATTCTAGAAGAATGATCCATTGAATCGTTGGACTTGTAATAGGAACTTGCTTTAAGGAAATCCATATCGAGGACAAGGGCAAAAGCTGCCGCTAATGAGTCCACATTTCTAGGAATTAGCTCGTTCCTCAGATCGGCTCGTAATCTAGCCTAAATATAGAGAGAGTTTGTTCATAGCTCTTTTTACCTAAGATATTGCACCGAATAAGGAAGTCATCAAACTTATCAACATACTCTTGGGTGGATTTGCTTCCTTGATAGAGTTGGTTCCACGAATCTAGTAATCGGGTGTGGACCGATAACGGTACATATCTCTCAGTGAGCTTATCTTTCATGGCTTCCCAAGTGGTTATGGGTGGCAGGCCCCGACCTCTACGGGCATGTTCAAGATTAGTCCAGTGTTAGTTAGCTTTACCCATCAATTTCATAGTGGCAAATTTAACCTTCAGGGCTTCGCTCATGTCAAACCACACAAAGTAGTGGTCCATTGCACGGATCCAATCGAGATAAGTTTGGGGTTCAATGCGGCCTTCAAAGTGGGGAACGTCAGCCTTAACGTTCTTCTTGTATTGTTCGTCAGGGTTACGATCTTGGCAGCGGCCGTCACGATCATTTCCTTCAGGGAACTGATCATTAGCATGAAGTTCAGGGGCAATAGTTTGATTTAGTTTTACTTTCTCAAGCCTCTGATTGATATTGGTAAGAGTTGCTTGAATGGCAGCTACGGTAGCAAAAATATCAGAGTTGTCAATCTTAGTTCGGAGAGGTCTTGGGTTCCTAATTGGGTGGTTTGGGAGGGACAAGAAAGACTCTTCGGGATTTGTGATGGTGCTACGAAGACGCATCCACCAACGGTGGAAAACTAGGGGTCGTCTGTATGCTGAAATCTGGAAAAACGTGTCCTAAATGCACCTAAGTGTTTTTTTTTTCTTTTAAAAATCTGAGGTAATCTAAAATAAAGCAAGAAAAATAAAAGACTCTAAACGATCCTAAATGAATGCAAAAACTGATGCATAAATGATGCAAGAACTAGGGTTTTACGAACCGTCACTCTGATTCCAAAATAATGTAAAACGTAATACTAAATAGAGAATTCTCAAGAATTTTAAAGGATTAATTTTACCAACATGTAATGTGGACCAAGTTAGAAATTAAAACAGTTAATCGGTTCGATGGATTTTCAAGAATTGAATTAAGTTTAAGAAGCCCAATTAAAGTTTCAATTATAACAATCAACAATTATACTTAATCGTCTTAGCATGTAAGATATGCAATAAAGATTCATACCCTAATTAGCAAGTAGAAACACACACTCTCAATATTTGTGGATGACAAACAAATCAAATAATATTCTAGAGACGATAAAGCAGTATCACAAATAATTAAAAAGTGGAAAGAAATTACCGGGAGTTCGAAGAATGAGTTACCACGTGTTCTGCTTCTCACACAAAGATCCAATCCCTTGCTCCAAACACCAAACACCTAAGATATCAAATCAAAATTAAATGAAATTAGATCTTATTTGATCAACTTGTAGTTGTGTGCTCGGGAGGAAGGGATTGACGGTGGGCTATTGGTGGTGGTGGGTGGACGCCGGTGGCTTCGATGACGCAGCAAGGGCAAGGTGGAGGCAGAGAGGCTGCGATGGAGGCAGCGATGAAGCGCCGGGCTGAGGCGATGGTGATTGGGTGCGGCGCTTCGGAGGTGAAGGGGTGGTCGATGGGTGCTGGGATGAGGACAACGATGGCGGCAGGGTTGAGTTGCAGCAGTGGTTGTGGTGCGACGAGGAGGGGGTTGAAGGAGGGGGGTACGTGGGTGATGAAGGGGATGGGTTTGGGCTTCTATGGGGAAGAGGGAGAAAATAGAGATTATATTGGGGGTTAGGGTTTAATTTAAGTTGGATTTGGGGATTAGGGTCTGGGTTTAATTGAATTGGGAATTTTGGGGGATAGTTTTAGAGTTTATCACAAACCCTAAAATTTTATTAGGATTTATCACAAACCCTAATAATTCTCTCAATTATATCACACAAAAGAAGAGGGATGAAGAGCAATAACTCAACACACAATAATTATTTTAATCAATAATAGCATAACTTCTCATTAATCTCAAGGCATAAATATAGGCTCAAAATAAATCTTGATACAAATCTTAAAATATTCTAAAATCTCAGAAATATTCTAATGCATAAAAGAAAGATTACATATGGCTATAATTGCCAAAAATAAATATAGTACTGAAATAAAAAACTAAACTAAATAGAATTGATGTCCTCATCACTAGTGTTACCCTGTACAAATTGCACAAATTAAAATAATTTTTAGAGACTCATAAAATTAAATGAAACCCAACAAAATTGTGAGATTTGAGAGAAACTACTGTTCAAGTGTATAATTCAGTGAAATTTACCCTAAAAAATACACGCACAGCCGAGCCTGGTCTTTGTCTACATCATGGCCGGAAACACTCAGACCGTGACCCACCTCATATCGAACCTCCTCTCCCCCTTCCAAACTACACCCTCCACTCCTCACTCCATTCTGGCATCTCCACCATCCTCGACCTCCGTGACGTTCCTCTCCAACACCCACTCCACCTCTTCGTCTGCTTCACACTCTCTGACGTAGCCCTCCAGTCCTCCTTCCTCTCTTGCGTATCTGATGTTATCAACTATTGTGACATCCCCCTCTCCAACATCACATCCACCTCTCTATCTGCCTCACCCTGCCCTCTGCCACCTCCATCCTTACCAAATCTCGTTACTGGATCTGACACTGCAATCATCCCTGTCTTCAACCCATACTCTTCCTAAATTCTAAATTTCGAGATTTCAATAACACAAATTAGAAACTGAAAATGAAATCCGGTAGTAAATTAGAGTTTCAGAAATTTATACATACACCACACATAGATACAATTGATTTAGTGAGCAAAAGTTCCCAACCGCATTTTAAAAAATATCTTGCGTGCTACATGGCTTTTCATCAAATAGTTGATAAGCAAAGCACATTTTTAGATATTAAGCACCAGATTTCTATGTTTTCCAATGTTTCCTATTCAAATATGCATTAGGTAATAGCAAAAAGAGAAAAGTAGAAGAAACCTTATTAAATCTCATTCTTGAATCCAACATCACAATCATCCCCATCTTCTATAACACCCCGAATTCCAAAATACAACTGAATTCGAGATTCCACAGGATCTTTACACTTCTTTCGTACAATTTTACTGTAATACCCTGATTTTTCAAATACATGAAAGATTATTTATTTTTACATATGGTATGCTTGTGTAGCATGTTGACTATTATTTCTCAACATGATGAATAAAGTGTATTGTTTTCTATAAAACATTTTCTTAAAGCCCAATGTTAATTTGCTTATTTTCTTTTTTAAAATATTTATTTTGGCCCAAATGGATTTAAGCCCATAAATTTAACTTTTTATTATTTCCTACAACTTGTTTTGTGTAACACTTTTTATATAAGAAACTTATTATCTTTGTACAAGTTTTATTTAGTGTGGGTTGTGCATGCACGTGCATCTCGCATACACGTGCATTGAGCACCCTTCCTTTGTGGCCGGATGTGAGTAGGGTAGTGGGATAGATCATGGGTGGTTATTTTGTGAAGTGTGGGTAGTTTCTCAACCCCCTAATGCATCCTAACCTTTGATCTCATAACTCCCCAATAAATCCTAGCCCTCTATTCTACTTATTTCCTAGTATAAATACCCCTCCCATTTCCCCATCTCTTTTACACTAAGATTGTTCTTATTAAGAGAGGTATTTGTGAGTTGTGTGTGTGCTTTTCTGTGGAGGCCGAGTAGCACTCTGAAGGTTCGGTGTGGAGCAAAGGAGCAAGGTGCAAGGAGCAAGGAGGCGTTCACTATATTAAGGAGCTTTTGCGGGATTTCGATTATTTCTTCATATAAGGTGGGTGTTTCTCAGGACTTCTAATGTAGGAATTATACCATGATTATTATGATTGCTACCATGTTATAAAAAGTAAATTGAATGTATTAGAAATTGCTTGAACATGCTGTTGATAATAAGAACGAAAGTGTCGGTACAGTCGACTGTCGCATGAACCAGTCGACTGGTACGAGACAATTATTTTTCATGATGTGGGAATAAACATATGTGCAAATAGACGTAATCGTGTGATCACTAATTTTTACATTTTTCCCTATGACACATATGATGGAGGGAAGGTAAATGGATGAAAAGAACTAGCGATGATTGACAAAACTAAGAACTGTCGGTGCAGTCGACTGGCAAGGTGTTCAGCCGACTGATGCCTTGATTTAAGCATGACTATTTGGAAATTCCATGAAATAAGATATTCCATTATGTTGACCTAGTATAATGACTTGAGATTTATATCTTCATCTTCGTAAGAAAGTTATGAATAGTGTGAGTGCATGTTTAAAGTGTTTTCCTTAAAGAAAAGAACATATTAGTAATTTGAAATTCCATGCTACCATGTTACTGAACAAGTGAGAAGTGTGGTGTCTATAAAATATGAATGTATGTATGCTGTGATGAAAGTGCATATGAGAATGGTTGGAAACATAATCTCTGTTTTGGAATTAAGAAGCTGACCAGTCGACTTAGTGCGTGTAGCCAGTCGACTAAGCTGAACATGGAAATGTACTATTAAAGAATCCCAGAACAGACGACTGATGGATGAACAGTCGACTGTCATGTGGATGACACTGTGAACATGAAAGGTTGCGGGACAGCCGACTGACCGTGTGCAGCAGTCGACTATCCCGAGTAATTATGATGAACCTGTATTGACTGTATGAGTCGACTGGTGTCCCTCCAAGTCGACTGTACAGAGTGAACCTTGGTATGTATGAGATTTCATTTTATTTATTGTTGTTGGAAGTTATGAACTTTATGATCGAATTCTATGAACTCTTTTTATGACTGTATGGATTTATGTAAAATGAATCATAAATGGGAACTGAGAATTAAATGAATATTAAAGGCTAAAATCATGATGAGAAAGTCTGTGAGACTCTAAATGAATGGTGAGCTGAAAATGCTCAATTGGAAGTTGTGAATTGTAAATTGAAACCAAGAGTAGCTAAGTCTCCCCCGGTAATGAAATGAATGAAATGAAATGAGAATTGAAAGACCAAGGTTGGTCATGTATTGAAATGAAATGATAAGTCCGGTTTAGTGGAGAGGCTAACTCTAGAGCTTTGATTTGTATTCATGATTCTAATATTTAGTACATAGTGAAGAGGTGATGAAAGTTAGAGAAAAACATAAGTATGAGAACTAGGGTTTACGGTGCGGGTGTGTGAGCCGCAGAATGCATGCTTGATGAGTCAAGACATGGCACGGGCACAACTCAGAATGATCGGACCTTAGTCATGCTCATGGGATGTTCTGGTGACTGCAAGAGGATTGTGTTCAGGGAGGAGGTTGAATTGCCGCAGAATACATGCTTGATGAGTCAAGACATGGCGCGGAATTCTACTCCAGGGGCCAGGATACATGCTTGTACTCATAGAATCATCTAGGATACTCACCGTAATTACAGAAGTAGAGTAAGTCATGGCGAGGGATTGAACTCTACAAAAATGAAGAATGGTTAAGAGGCTTGCCCTCGGACCTATGTAGTATGGGATGCATAGAATCCGAACAAGTGTGCATTAGTGTCATGTAAATTAAATAATTGCATTAAGGATTAAGTGCACAATCACGACACGACATCTTTAAGAGTTTCCTTTGATTTATATGCTTATATTGAACAAGTTTGTGATTGTTAAGAAATGAGATTCGTTATACTGTTTCTGGCATAGAGCGGATGGCCATGTATAACTATTGTCAGTTGAATAAACTGACGTACCCACAGTTTATATGCAGGTAATTGCATGAGTAAAGAGGAATGGATGCATAAAGATTGTACCATGTTGTTGTACATTTATTTAATTGTTGTATTTTACTTCCGCTGTGCAAAAGAAAAGTGTAATATTGATGTAACTCTGATGTATGAAGAAAAATTTGAATTTCCTTGTAAAATTGTACCAAAGAAAGTGAAAAGATCCTGTAGAACATCTCGAATTCAGAGATTTGGGATTCGGGGCGTTACATTTACAAGGAATTAAAAACTTTTCTTTTATCAGAGTTACATTTACACTTGTACATTATCACAGCGGAAGCAATATTTCAATAAATTACAAGAAACAATATTTAAAATAGTCTTGCGCAGCATGTATACTTCAATAGTCAAGCATCTTCACCCTGCATATAACACTGTGGGCGCGTCAGTTCATTCAACTGACGAAATATTATACACGGTCATCCTCTCTATGCCGGAAACAGTATAACGATTCTCATTTCTTACAAACACAAACATGTCACAAACAAAGCTAAAGAGACTATCCTATTGATGTCGTGTCGTGAATGTGCACTTAGTCCTTAATGCAATTATTTATATTATATGACACTAATGCACACTTGTTCAGAGTCTATGCAGCCCATACTACATAGGTCCGAGGGCAAGTCCTTAACCGTTCTTCATCCTGTAGGGTTCAATCCCTCGCCATGACTTAAACTACTATTGTAACTACGGTAAGTATCCTAGATATTTTCTGACCTACGAACTCATGTCTAGGTGCCCTGGAGGGAATCCCAACGCACTGACACATGACTCATCATGCAAGCATCCTGTGGTAATTCAGCTCCTACCATAGACATGACACCACCCGCAGTCGTCAAACACCCCACGAGCATCACCACCGGGATGGTACTCTAGAGCAGTATCCACGCCCTATCATGACTCATCATGGGACATCCTGTGAATACTCTCACGCCACCAATCCAATGGCCTTCATACTCAATGTTTTTTTCTTACTTTCATCACATCTTCACTATGCATCTAATCCTTAGTTTAATTGAATCATGAATAAAATCAACTCTTAGAGTGTAGCACTTCCACTATACCGGTCTTATTCATTTAATTCACATGACCCAAACATTGGTCTTCTCATTTCAAAATATCATTTTCTCATTTCTTTCATTGCCGGTATAAGGCTTGGCTATACCCTAATTCTCAATTTCAACTCATAATTACAATGTCATACTCATAAGATCTTTTCATGATTAATCACAATTCATATTCCAATAGCATAGTATTCATGTATTCACACCTTTCATAATTCATCACGATCAATAATTCAATTTCACGTGCAATCCATGTGCAAGAATAAATTTGACTTAATAGTCACCAACAATTTCATATATTCCACAAATCTATTACTCACAAATTCACAATTTTACTACAACACATTTTTCTATAATTCCATTTAATCACGCCAATCACAAACTTCAAAAATTCATCTTTTATAACTCAAAATTTTCATTTTTATTTTTCTTTCGTTTAAAAGAATAATTTAATTTCAAAATGAGTCATTTCTTGCAAAAACCCAAATTTCTTATTCACACTTCATCAAAAGTTGTATAAATATTTCTTATAAAGTTCTAATAATTTTTTCAGTAATTAAAACACATTTTCCCAATTTTTATTCTATTTAAACATTCAATTTAATCCAAAAAATCTCAAAAAAAACATTTTTTCTAAACTCAAACCCCACCAAGATTCGAACCCACAACTAGCGGTGAAACAGACAGCGCACAGACCAACGCGCCAAAGCCGCCCATCGATTTAACTAGGGGTTAAAATCCCTATATGTTCAGTTTTCGGTGATTCGGATTTTTTTAACAAAAACAGCAAAATAAAATACAGCATCGGGGTATCGAACTCAGGACCTCCAACTACTGTAGCGAACCCAAGTCTCTTCCGACCAGTTGGTCTAAGTGGACATATCAATTAGAAGGTATTCAAAATAGGTTTTGATCTTAATTCTCTGTTCAAAGCTATACTTCCAAAATTCTCAAAACGAATTTGTCTTTTTTTCTTTTCTTTTGAAAACAAAAATGTCCAGAATAAAAATACGTTTAATTTAACAATAACCAGTATTTTTTAAAGGTGTTTTTTCCTCTTATAAAACATATATTTAGCCTTAATTTGTATTTTATAATACTATTTCGACATTTGAAAACTAACACATATTTGTTCACAATAAAGATGGTCTCTCACACCAAAATTTCACTACTATGATGTTTGTTTACACATTGACAACTATGATATTTTTTAGAGCGCGAAAATCAACTTTATAATTAAATAAAACATCTATTTTTATTAATTACTCTACACATGATGCATTCGATTATTTGTATGCAAAGGACATTCTTTTTCATTTATTCCAATTTTCACATGGCATATATAGCAATAGGTAATTTCAATGCATCTATTAACAATCGTTTCTATCAATTTATCTTTGACACACTATTCTTCCTAGCATTATTAATCAATAAACATGCTGCTAGTCTTTTACTAGTTCATCCACATAGTTCGTATTTAGGGCATATTTTGCATACTAACATTAGAAAAAAAAAAGAACATTCACTTTACTCATAATTAATAAATATAGTAATCAAACAACACAAATTTACTAATTTATCCATTCTCTTCTAATTTGGCAAGCATGCATTTCATTTCATCTAGTAGCTTATCATGATAATTCCACTTCATTTCCTAGCATGATCTCTACTATAGAAGTCATGAGAAACACCCACCTTTTTGAAGAAAACCAATAAGAAATCTCCTAGAGCCTCCTAGAATGCGAGAGGGTGCCTTCTCCTCCTAGATTGCAATGTCACGATCTCCTTCTTGCTTCCTTGCCACCAAAACCGAGAGCTCCAAGTTGAAAGAGAAGGGGGCCGGCCTCCAATAGGAACACACCCACTCAAACTCACACACTAATATGTATCTCCTATATAATGCCTTCTTTCAATATTTGCTTTAGTTTAGAATACAAGTATGAAGGGGGGTATTTATACTAATTTTAGAATGGATTGGAGGGCTAGGATTTATTGGATAGTTATAGGATGAATGGTTAGGATATGAGGGGAAGTTGTAGCAATCACCCACACACAAAGTAACCACCCATGCACACACACCCACACTCCCCATCATTCATGCACAAACTGGCCACCAAAGAGTGTGCATTGCACGTGCCACCTAGTACCCCTATGTAGAAGTTTATACAATTTAATTAATCAAAGTGTTCACCATTTGTCTCTACATGACAAGTGTGACAATTTAATTGATTTATTAAATTTGTGGGCTTCACAATTAGTGGGCTTAGGCTTGTGGGCCAAGACAATAAATTAATAATTAATTAAAGTGGGCTAACACAAATAAAATAGTGTTTTAGGCTTTAGAATTTGGCTTTTATAAAAATAAAGGAAAGGAAAAATAATTGTTCATACTACCAAGAGAAATTTTGTATATAAAAATAGATAAATAATATACACATGAAATTTGCACGTGCACAACACGTGAAAATCAATATCTTATTAGAATGAAAGTTTAGGGTATTACAACACTCCCTCCTTAGAATAGTTCCGTCCCCGGAACTACAATTTAAAGAGTGAGAAAATAAAACACAAGAAGAAAAATACAATCAAGCAAACAGTTCAGGATGATCCTTCATCATCCTCTCCTCAGATTCCCAAGTAGCCTCTTCAACCAATTGGTTTCTCCAGACTACCTTGACCATCGGTATTGTCTTATTCCTCAAGACTTTCTCCCGACGATCAACAATCTCAACTGGAAGCTCAATGTAATTCAGATCCAACTGCAAACCCACTGGCACTTCGGGCAAATGGTGACTAGGATCTGGAATGTAACCTTTCAGCATAGACACGTGAAAGACATTGTGCACCTGAGACAACTCTTCCGGTAACTCAAGCCGGTAAGCAGTTTTTTCGATTCTTTTCAGTATCTTATACGAGCCTATGAACCTCGGGGCTAACTTTCCACCATTGCCGAAACGGATCATGCCTTTGCTGGGTGATACCTTCAGAAAGACAAAGTCACCAACCTCAAACTCAGGGTCCCTCCTCCGATTGTCTGCATAGCTCTTCTGCCTACTCTGAGCATCCACCAACCTATTCCTGATCAGATCCATATTTTCAGAGGTCTGCTGCACAATCTCAGGCCCAAACATCTGACGCTCCCCAACTTCGAACCAACAGACAGGTGTTCTGTACTTCCTGCCATACAAAGCTTCGTACGGCGCCATCCCAATGCTAGTCTGAAAACTGTTGTTATAGGCAAACTCCACCAAAGGTAAATGCCTTTCCCAACTGCCTCCAAAGTCTAGTACACAACACCGAAGCATATCATCAAGAATACGGTTGACTCTCTCGGTCTGCCCATCGGTCTGGGGATGAAAAGCAGTGCTGAAATCTATCTTGGTACCCAAAGCTGTCTGAAGACTCCTCCAGAAATGCGAAGTAAACCACGCATCTTGATCAGACACAATGGTCAACGGAACGCCATGAAGCCTAACGATCTCACCAACATACATCTCAGCTAACTTGTCCATCGAAGCAGTGAGTTTCATAGCCAAGAAGTGAGCGGACTTGGTTAGTCGATCGACTATGACCCAAATTGCATCATTGCCCTTAGGACTCTTAGGCAAACCCGTGATGAAATCCATACTGATGTTATCCCACTTCCATTCCGAAATAGGTAACGGTTGCAATAGACCTCCGGGTTTCTGATTCTCAGCTTTGACTTGTTGACAAATCTCACACCTCGACATAAATTCAGCCACATCCCGCTTCACACCTGACCACCAGAAATGCTATTTAATGTCCTTATACATCTTGGTACTTCCAGGATGTACTGATAAAAGAGTAGCATGGGCCTCCTGAAGAAGACTTTCTTTCAAGTCCGATTGATCCGGAACACACAGCCTCTCACCAAACCACAACACTTCATCCCTGATTTGAAATCCGGGCAACTTGCCAGCACCAACCTGCTCCATCATCTTCTGAATCTCTGCATCTTCCTTCTGACTTGCAATAATCCTTCCATTCAGCATCGGTTGAAGCCTCAACTGAGCTAAAGATGATCCCAAGCCTTGCAGAACAACTTCAATTCCAGCCCGATCCAACTCCTCTGCCAGCTGCTTCTGAGTTGTAATCAAACTCGCCAGACTGCTCTTGCGGCTAAGTGCATCAGCAACAACATTAGCCTTCCTAGGATGATACTTAATCTCTGGATGAATGTCCTCAAGTACCTCTAGCCATCTCCTTTGCCTCAGGTTCAGATCCTTCTGCTGATAGATATACTTCAAGATTTTATGGTCTGTGTACATGTTCAGCTTCTTACCATACACATAATGCCTCCATTGCTTTAACGCGAAGATAATCACAACCAGCTCTAGATCATGAGTCGAATAATTCTTCTCATGCGGTCTTAGTTGCCTAGACTCATAAGCGATTACTTTTCCTTATTGCATTAAGACACAACCAAGCCCACGATGTGAAGCATCGCTGTAGACATCATATTCGACACCTGCTCTAGGCAAAGCTAAAATGGGTGCAGTAGTCAGCCGCTCTTTCAACTCCTGAAAGCTTGCTTCGCACTGCTCAGTCCACTTGAAGTTCACATTCTTCTTGGTCAAACCAGTGAGCGGCACGGCTATCTGAGCGTAGCCCTGGATAAACCTCCTATAATATCCAGTTAGCCCAAGGAAACTCTTGATTTCCTTCACTATAGTAGGTCTTGACCAATCTCTCACTGCCTCTATCTTATGAGGATCAGTTGCCACTCCCTCCTTAGAAAGGATGTGACCTAGGAATGCCACTTCAAATTTCCAGAAATCACACTTGGACAACTTGGCATACAACTCCTGCTCCTGAAGCTTCCTCAAAACTGCTGCCAAATGCTCAGTGTGCTCATCCTCCGATTTGGAGTACATGAGAATATCGTCGATAAATACCACGACGAAAGAATCAATGAACGGCCTCAGAACTCTGTTCATCATGTCCATGAAGATTACAGGCACATTCGTCACTCCAAACGGCATAACTAAGAATTCGTAATGCCCGTGTCAAGTTCTGAACACAGTCTTATGCACATCTTTAGCTTTCACTCGAACTTGATGATATCCTGATCGAAGATCTATTTTGGAGAAAACTGCCACTCCTCGTAGACGATCGAACATGTCATCAATTCGCGGAATAGGATATTTATTCTGAACAGTAACCTTATTCAGCTCTCAGTAATCGATGCACATCCTCATCAAACCATCCTTCTTCTTTATCAAAAGTACTGGTACTCCCCAAGGTGACGCACTAGGTTGAATAAAGTCCTTCTCCAACAGTTCCTCAATCTGCCGTTTGATCTCATCCTGTTCCACAGGCACCATCCTATACGGTGTCTTGGAAATAGGTGCACTCACTGGCTGAATAGTGATGCTGAACTCCACATCACGATGCGGAGGTAACCCAGGAAAATCTTCCAAGAGCACGGTCGGATAATCCCAAACCACAGGAATCTGCTGCACCTCTGCAGGAATCCCTCTCTTCTGGCTGATAGCAGCAACCAAATCTGAACATCTTCTCTTCCCTTAGAAAGTGACTTCAGGTCCACCTGGAGCCTTCAGTGTTACTGTCTTGGTCTTGCACTCGATGTTCGCACTGTACACTGACATCCAATCAATGCCAATGATAACATCGACTCCCAAAACATTCAGCTCGATCAGATCGATCCCAAAAATTCGATTTCCAATCACAATCTTACAGTCAGCATAGTACCGATCAGTGGTTAGAGTCTCCCCTAACGGGGTAGCTACTGCTAAAACCTTGCCTGGAAATATCTTTGGTTCGACTCCTAGAACTTTAGCAAATTTAGGTGATACAAAAGTGTGAGAGGACCCAGTATCGAACAAAACAACAGCTTTCTTTCCATTCAAAATAAGTTCTCCTCTTACATAACACACACTCGTCATATAACAGTTCACTAATTAACAGGAAAAAGAGACAACATAAAATACTCCTAAACATCCTCCCTCGTACCAGTGATGACGTGATCCACCTCATCAACGTCAGCTTCAGTCAAGGCAAATACTCGTCCCTGCTGGTACGGCTTCTTCCCGGTCTGCTGAGTTGGTCCATTGCGGAAGACATCCTGCAGTTTGGGGCAGTGAGACTTGTAGTGGCCTGTCTATCCACAGTTGAAACAAGTCACTGGAGGTCTCACCCAAGTATTTCTGGGTTTTCCTGCCATTTGAACAGCGTTCGCACCCATAGGCTTGAACCTTTGAGCCGGTAGCTATCCCCTGACATTGCGAGCAACTGCGGGCCTCTTCCCCGCATTCCAGTTGTTCCTCATATTCTGAACAGCGTGGAATTGCTCCATATCCACCTCTGTGTCTGCCGCTCGTTTGACCAGCTT
This sequence comes from Hemerocallis citrina, assembly GCA_017893485.1. Classification (NCBI taxonomy): domain Eukaryota; kingdom Viridiplantae; phylum Streptophyta; class Magnoliopsida; order Asparagales; family Asphodelaceae; genus Hemerocallis; species Hemerocallis citrina. Next base: position 71,695,790 of record CM030361.1, read on the forward strand.
GTCAAACCTCCTGATACCGAGGGGTATCATCCTGGACCTCAAGCTCGGCCTCAATCCATGATCGAACTTACGAGCCTTCTTCGCCTCATCCATCACCAATTCGGGAGCATACCGTGAGAGCTGAGTGAATCTGGTCTCATACTCCCTAACCGACATGCCGCCCTGCTGCAGTGACAGAAACTCCATGGTCTTCTTCTCTTGGACGTCTAAGAGAAAGTAATGACTGCGAAACTCCTCCAAGAATTCCTCCCAGCCAAGAGCTAAGCCTCCCATCGTCCGCTTCATCGACTGCCACCACACAGCCGCATCCTTCTCGAATTGCAGAGTCGCCAACTTCACCTTACTGCCCTCTGGGGTCTCCAGGACTTCGAAGATAGTCTCTACCTGACGGATCCAATTGTTAGCCGTGTCAGGGTCTGACTTCCCCTCAAACACCGGTGGTTTCATCCGTTTAAATGATTCCACGAGTTTGATTGCTTCGGGTACTGGATTCGCAGGCACCCTTCCTTGATTCTGATTCATGGCAACAACATTGAGTGTCTGATAGATCCTCGCAAGCTCCGTTTCCAAGTCCAGACCTTCACCATTTCGAGCTCGTCTTCCAGCCATATTCTGATGCAAAAGATCTATTAAATTCGAAGTATAAAACATGAACTTTTAAGTCAACATTTCCATTTCATACATTCGAATTTAAAACATTTCTGACATCAAAATGAAAGCAGTAGATGATACAACGGCCTAATTCCTACGGTTCCTCTTGGTTTCACGAACCTCTCCCCGTAGTTCCTCTACTTCCTCCTTCAGTACATCGGTCATGTTTTTCCTCTTCTCGAGTTCCCATACACGATGACTGAGAACTGCAAAATCATCCTTGCACTTTGCCAGCTGAGCCTCCAATAGTCCGACTCTTTCCCGCAGAGTTTCTACCTCCCTCTGAAGAGATATCACAAGACTACTTGGAACTGGTTCTTCTTCTTCGTCAGAAGAGTCATCAGATGAGTCCGGAAGTGGAGTGATCTCTCGGGACTCAGGCCATTCCTCTTCCACTTCTTCGGGATCTTCCTCGTCTGAATCAGCTTGTTCGGGGTAGTAATCTTCCTCAATAATATGCCAATTGTCATCTCCAGCTGGGTCGAAGTGATCAGCCATCTTAGAAAAAGGGAGGAAGAAGCATAAGCCATAGAGCAACACAAATGTAAGTGGTTTACATTTAAATCTCTAGACTCAACACACACTCTAATGTCCACTTCTAGGGTATCGTTCCTTATAAATTTATACTACTTGGAAGCGTGCTCTGATACCACTCTGTAACACCCCGAATTCCAAAATACAACTGAATTCGAGATTCCACAGGATCTTTACACTTCTTTCGTACAATTTTACAAGGAATTAAAAACTTTTCTTTTATCAGAGTTACATTTACACTTGTACATTATCACAGCGGAAGCAATATTTCAATAAATTACAAGAAACAACATTTAAAATAGTCTTGCGCAGCATGTATACTTCAATAGTCAAGCATCTTCACCCTGCATATAAAACTGTGGGCGCGTCAGTTCATTCAACTAACGAAATATTATACACGGCCATCCTCTCTATGCCGGAAACAGTATAACGATTCTCATTTCTTACAAACACAAACTTGTCACAAACAAAGCTAAAGGGACTATCCTATTGATGTCGTGTCGTGAATGTGCACTTAGTCCTTAATGCAATTATTTATATTATATGACACTAATGCGCACTTGTTCAGAGTCTATGCAGCCCATACTACATAGGTACGAGGGCAAGCCCTTAACTGTTCTTCATCCTGTAGGGTTCAATCCCTCGCCATGACTTAAACTACTACTGTAACTACGGTAAGTATCCTAGATATTTTCTGACCTACGAACTCATGTCTAGGTGCCCTGGGGGGAATCCCAACGCACTGACACATGACTCATCATGCAGGCATCCTGTGGTAATTCAGCTCCTACCATAGACATGACACCACCCGCAGTCGTCAAACACCCCACGAGCGTCGCCACCAGGATGGTACTCTGGAGTAGTATCCACGCCCTATCATGACTCATCATAGGACATCCTGTGAATATTCTCACGCCGCCAATCCAATGGCCCTCATACTCAATGTTTTTCTCTTACTTTCATCACATCTCCACTATGCATCTAATCCTTAGTTTAATTGAATCATGAATAAAATCAACTCTTAGAGTGTAGCACTTCCACTATACCGGTCTTATTCATTTAATTCACATGACCCAAACATTGGTCTTCTCATTTCAAAATATCATTTTCTCATTTCTTTCATTGCCGGTATAAGGCTTGGCTACACCCTTATTCTCAATTTCAACTCATAATTACAATGTCATACTCATAAGAACTTTTCATGATTAATCACAATTCATATTCCAATAGCATAGTATTCATCTATTCACACCTTTCATAATTCATCACGATCAATAATTCAATTTCGCGTGCAATCCATGTGCAAGAATAAATTTCACTTAATAGTCACCAACAATTTCATATATTCCACAAATCTATTACTCACAAATTCACAATTTTACTACAACACATTTTTCTATAATTCCATTTAATTACGCCAGTCACAAACTTCAAAAATTCATCTTTTATAACTCAAAATTTTTATTTTTATTTTTTTTTTCGTTTAAATGAATAATTTAATTTCAAAGTGAGTCCTTTCTTGCAAAAACCCAAATTTCTTATTCACACTTCATCAAAAGTTGTATAAATATTTCTTATAAAGTTCTAATAATTTTTTCAGTAATTAAAACACATTTTCCCAATTTTTATTCTATTTAAACATTCAATTTAATCCAAAAAATGAGCGTAGTGGAGATGAGGATGCTAAGATAGATGTGTGGTAAAACCAGGAAGGATAGAATTAGAAACCAGCATATACGAGATATGCTAAAGGTAGCTCATATCCAAGATAAGTTAAGAGTGAATCGCCTTAGGTGGTTTGGACATGTCACACGTAGACATAGTAGTGCCCCGTTAGAAAGAGCGATTTGATAATTATTGAGGGTAGAGTTAGGGGTAGGGAAAGACCTAAACTTACTTGGGTGGAAACGGTGAGAAAATATATCATAGCTTGTGTCCTTACAGAAGATATTGCGCAAAACCGAACAGAATGGAAAACCATGATTCATGTAGCTGACCTCAACTAGTTGAGAAAAAGGCTGTTGTTGTTTCTTTTTTTTTTTAAGGGAAAAGATGAAATATAGTCACTCTATTTCATTAATAAGAAATTAATAAAACAGACCCAAAGTATTGGGCCAAATAAACAATCTACAATACAGAAAATGAAACAGGAAACCTCAGTTATACATGGGAGGATGGGACAATAGACAAAAATATGAAGCCATATGATCAATACAGACAACAAGCTGTCCCTCCAACAAACCCTAGAGGGTGGGTCATTGACCCGAAAGATAGCTACCTCTACGATAACATACTCTTTCTTCAAGTGAAGCACGCTAGAGAGAGGACAATTCGGGCCCCTCTTGGGCCCAAAAGATAACCTCAAAACCATACTAGACCCCATCCAAGCCCAAAAGAATGCCCTCTATTATTGTATTGGACCCCTTCTTGGCTCAGTCACAATGCTTAGCCCAATATAAATGTCTGTACATCATTTTAGCTTTGTGCGCCACTCACATGGTACGCGCACACCCACCTGAAGTGAATCGGGCGGGATTTTCATTGCCGAGCCGTTTTGAAATTTGAAATACCCGCTCACATCGGAAATGGTTCTCCCACGAAGGCATAGTGAAAATCATTGAAGGCGTTGACGGTGGGGGGACCTCGGTGTCTGGCCCAACCCCCGCAACCCTACTGCCTCGATTGCCGCCCGCACACTCGCGTTGTCTGCCCCCTTTGAAGAGAGCAGCCGAAAAATACCTTCGTCTTCCAAACCTACTCAACACTCTCACTCAGATCCAAAACTTAGACCCAATCTTTCCTCCTATTATCTCACAAACACTCCGATCCAAATGTCAAACTCAATCTTCTCCTCCTCACCACCTTCTCAATCGCAATCAACATACACACTCACAATCAAATCTCAACCAAATCCACAGTCAAAAAGAGCAGTGAAGCACCAACTTTCTCCCCTATCTCTATCCTTCACTCTCTCCTTCTCTCACAATCCACATTCTCACACCAAATCTCAAACCAATACATAACCAAAGAGAGAGCAGTGAAGAACAAACCTTTTACTCCCTCTCACACACAACCAAATCCCAAACTAGTCTAGAAGCAGTGAAGATCATACCTCTTACTAGGCCAGGATGAGGGGCGGTGGGGTGGTGAGGTCTTTGTCGGCACTGGCAGAGGAGGTGAGGGGGTTGGATAGTTGGTGGCGTGGTTGGTGGTGGCGGTTAGTAGAGGCGGATGAGGTCAGCGTCCCCTCAAACTCCCCGATTCCCAATCGCCGATGATCATGGATTCGATGACTCGCCAGATTCGCGGCGAACTCCTCTTCCATCAACAGAAAACCCTTGATCCGCTCGAGCTTGAGCAACCGGAGTTTGGTGAGCAGCATGACGACAGGGGCGTCATCATCGTTGCTCTTTTGCTTGCGCTATCAGAGAAGGCCTATGTCGGGGTACCACGGGAGTGAGTGGTTGAAGGTGAGAGAGGTGGTGGCTGAAGGTGGGGTGATTTTGAGATTTAGAAATTGGGTTTCTGATGAATCTAAGAGGGAGAAAAAGATAAAAGAGGAGAGATCAGGGCAAACGAGAATGAAGCGATGATCCCTAGTCGCCGCCCCCTCCAACTTCAGATAAAAGGTTTCCTCTTTTTTGAATTTTTTGGGGGGTGAGCTTCTCTTTCTAGATTTCCTAGAGAGAGAAACGCAGTTTTGTTTTAACTTGGGTGTTGTTGTTGATAAACACACAGTATATAAGTGTGGTCAATTTAGGCTGAATTGGGTGCATAGATGTGCACATGTGTTTTCACATTCTCTTCTACTACAGTAACTCCATCTTCCGCTTCTCCGGAGTTTTTTACCTACATAGGCCACTTTTTGAAAATATTTGCGTTTTTGGGATAGTTTCCTAACTATTAGCGTTTTTGGGCTACTTTGTGCCACGTCAGCAGTGGCCGCTATTCTCAATAGTGGCCTCTTCATTTCGAGGTCATTAATGGGAATAGCGACCTATGTTTTATTTATTTATTTTTTGAATTTTTTGTTTACCGTCGCTATTCCCACTAGCGACCTTAGTTATATGAAGTCGCTAATGGGATTAGCGACCTTTAATGAGTTGTATTCGAACACTTAGCAAAATCTAGAGTGCTTTTGCTCTCTGAAAAATGACAATCAATTTATTTTTAAAACTAAGGTCGTTATTCGGAATAGAGACCTTTAGTGTACTAAAGTCGCTATTCCGAATAGAGACCTTAGTTGTATGACTATTTTGCAAATTTTACAAAGAACAAGGAGATTGTGTTTTCTACTGTAAGTTGCTATTTTTGGGAAATAGCAACCTCAGTTTTAAATTTTTGGAAAAAATTCTTTAGGAATCGCTAAGTGTCTCAATACATTATATAACTAAGGTCGCTAGTCTCACTAGCGACGACAAACAAAAAATTCAAAAACATTTAAAACATAGGCCGCTATTCCCATTAGCAACCTCGAAAATGAAGATGCCACTATTGGGAATAGCGGCCGCTACTGACGTAGCACAGGTTAGCCCACAAGCTCTAATAGTCTGAAACTGGTCCATAATCGCAAATATTTTCAAAAAGTGGCCTATCACGGCAAAAAATTCGCTTCTCCGTCCCCATCCCCCACCAACCACCGCTAACAACACCTCCCTCCCGCTCCTCTTCTAAACTCTCCACCCCCAACGCACGCGCACGTTACCCCATCCTCTCCCCAGCTAACCTGCACCCCCTGCGTCGTCCTCTAATCATCCCATGGGACTCGCCTTCCACGTCACCCGCCACAGACTCATCCTCCTCTCCTTCTCCCTCTCCATCCTCCTCCTCCTCCACCTCCTCCTCTCCCCCTCCCCCACCACCACCACCCCACCAACCGTGGGCCCGGCCTCCCTCCTCTCCTGTCTCCGCTTCTCCTCCGTAGGTCCTACCCCCTCCTCTAACTGCGGGTCCCACCACCAATTCAAGATCCTCTCCCGGGCCCAGTCCCTCTCCCTCCTCCAAAACTCCACCGTCCTCTTCGCCGGCGACTCCCAGTCCCGCCTCCTCCTCCTCTCCCTCCTCCGCCTCCTCCTCCACCCCTCCTCCTCCGCCTTCTCCGCCGCCTCCTCCTCCCTCTTCCGCCGCCACTCCGATTTCCACACCCTCATCCCCTCCCCTCACTCCATCTCCCTCCACTTCCTCTGGTCCCCCTTCGAATCCAACATCTCCTCCTCCCTCCAAACCCTAATCCAACCAAATCAAGAACCCCCCCATCTCATCATCGCCGGATCCGGCCTCTGGCACATGCTCCACGTCACCAACGCCACCGACTACGCTAACAATTTACGCGCAATTCGGAGGATTGCAACCAAAATTAAGTCGAGGATGTTTTGGGTGGGGTTGCCGGTGCTGGTGGAGGGATTGTTGAATACGGAGGAGAAGAGGAGAAGGATGAAGGAGAAGGTGGTGGAGGAGTATAATGAGGAGGTGGAGAGGAGTGGGATTTTGAGGGTGTTCCAGCTGGTGGATGTGGGGTGGTGGAGTAGGGAGTGTGGGGTGAGGTGTACGGACGACGGGATGCATTACGACGGGGTGGTGTATGATGCGGCCATGCAGGTGATACTGAATGCTGTCAAGATCGGTGCGGAAAAGCAGAGTTGAAGGAGGTGGCATGGCGTGGGGGAGCGCGAATTGGTAATTCTTTCATTTTTTATAAAAAATATAGATTATGAGATGTGGAGATTTGGGGTAATTGTGTTTTTGGTACTAGTAGATTTTGCATCACGTGGTGTGGGTTTTTAGTGTTGATTCGTTCGTGCGGGAACAAATTATACGGAAAATGACGGTTTGGGTGTAGATGGTGTTAATCTTTGTAATTCGTACTGTGCAATTGCTCATGTATTTATGTTCTTATTTTCGTGTTTCGTTTTAGCTTGTAGATTGATAAATGGATGAGGAGGGTTTGCTTTACTTGTTGGAATTGATCCGAGTTGCCTTGCACTGGCTGTTTACTCAACAGTTAACATACAAAACTACTATAGTTATGATATCCATGAGATTCTTACATCTTTTCTTGATCTTTTTGCTCATATGGAGGAATTTTCCATGGTAACCATTCAAGGAGGAGTATTGTGATAATGACCTTGTGATGCATTGTTTGATGTTTGGTTTTACTCCCCTAAGTTGATGTTCAGAAATGTGAATAGGATGATAAGCATCTAGTTTCGCAGGCCATTAACCGTGACACAGTTAGAAAGAGTAATAGGCTGCACTCGAAGAGGCTAGACCTAAATGGACTTGGATTAAGATAGTTAAGGAGGTTATGATGAGTGTTATGTTGATAAGAGGGTTTGGCCTTAACCAAGTTGAGAAATGGGATTCATGTGGTAGATCCAAATATATGGGATGAATGTGTTGTTGTCGTTTGTTTTATGAAAAGTAATACCTTAGAATGTACTGGACGATAAAGGTGGAGTTACAGTAAGAAGTACGGACATTTCAACGGAGTAGACACACTAATATTGGTATCTGTACGAAGCTTGATAGATATGTTGCATGTACTCTTTTTGTCATACACAAAATTATAGATTTATAGTGAATCACTGAATCCCAAAACATACTGAGCATGTGCAAAACAGTAAACAGTGTAAGCCATGGATAATGAGAATCACACTTCTCTATGATTCACATATGCATTTATAGGTTAAAAAACTTATTTTTGTAGTGCGGTGCTAGTTGACATCGGTATATCTTTTTTGCTTGGTTCTTGCTGATTGTTTGTTACTTTCGGATTTTGCTTAGTTCGGATTGGTTGGAGACTCAAAGCTGATATAAGAAAAAGAATAGAATGCTTTTCTGCACTTGTTTAGATTGTGTTGTTTATATGAACTTATAAAAATAGGGTGTGTGCTTTGTTTGAGGTGGTTTATTATGATTTAAGTTGAACTGTCCACTTTGCAGCTACTTACAAATTTTGTCACATTTTCTAAGCCCAACTTGGCAAATTCTATGGTTCTTAAGGTTGCGTAAAAACATGTCTGTTCGTCTATTAAGAAACCAACTTTCTTGATATATCAAATTAAATGTCTGTGTATGTCTGCACTGCCATGTGTCATGAACAACTTTTTCCTTAATTGCCGAAGTTATGCTTCTGTGGGAAATTAACAATCCATCTTCATTTGAGATGTTAGTTTTTAGCTTTTTTGGTCCTAGATCTACCATGGGCTGGATCTTATAAAAAGTATTTTGTTAAAACTTCAAACATTTTAAGCAATTTCTAATAATACTAAGAATGAATAATGACATTAAGCATTTTGGAGATTAAATATGATAGTCCAAAAGTTGGGTATACTTTTTTTTTTGTTTGAGCAAAATTGCAAACAAAGGTCCTGAGTATATTTGAACCTAATTGTGCAGTTGTGCCCCAGAATAATTAGCTACTCCTTTAGGTATGCATCTGAGAGTATCTAAAAGAGTACCTGCACTCAGTCTACACCTAAACAGAGGTGAGGCGGCCTCTGGAGACTCCCTGTGTTCTGTGTTCTTTAGACTGGATCCAATCAACCACGTGTCAAACCTTTTTACCGCCAAATACCTAGATGCATCTGGGTTCTTAGATCAGTTCGGGCTCATTTACATTGTCAAAGCAGTGTTCAGCTCCTTATTGGAATTCTATTAAGATCTAGATCATATGGGTACATCGTAGAAAATCTATTCCGATTATTGCCCTCCATATTTGATTGTTCTAAGTAAACTTTTCTTCACTGGCAGGGCAATTTTGTGTTTGGTCTAAGAGAAGAGAGAGAGAGAGCTCTAATTATTTCATCTTTCTGAATAGCATTTTGGAACATAATCTTCATGTTTGTGTGTCACGATTACACCAAATTTTTGTATGGAACTAGTAAATAGTATTGACAGAAAATGTCAACTTCAAGTTGACGATTCAATGGCCTCTTATAGTTGCAGGAAAGGCATACTGAGGTTTGAGGTTCATGTTTAAAATGTTAGTCATCTATGGTGTAGTTTCTGGAACTTGAGCGTTAATAATTTAATGTGCATAGAAATCTAAGAATAGCCATTTGAGGAATTTTTGTCTCAAGTGGAGTTAAAAGAACCCATGTAGAATTTACAGGAAAGGGTACGATTTATTGAAATGGATTAAGCAATGGATTTGTAACTACAGAGCCAGGCAAGTTGATTAGATGCACCTGTTAGCCCCCTACAAATTTCCGGTTTCCACATTAATATGTTATGTAAGACCAGGAGATTCTTGTAGCATATAATGTGTTTGATTAGTGACAAAGTAGAATTTATTGGTCTGGAATAAGGTGAACAAGAGACATAAAGACATTTATTCTCATATATCGCTCTCACTTGTTTGCCGTTGCTTTTACATGGATAAGGCAAGATACAAACGCGGCCGCACGACAAATCCAAAAAGTAAGATATGGGACACGGTTATATATAATGGGTTGTTTATTCTTTTGCATAAAATTTGACATCATAAATAATTAGTGGTATAATGATTTGATGGTGTTTTGGACCTATAAATTTACATTTTAGGGTTAAAATTTAGATGTATAAGTTATTAACCAATAACCATCAAACTGAAATGCTTCTGTAAATAAGTGCACATTTGGATTAATTTCTCGTAGTCATTCTGAACCATAACTAACTAAAGCCTCTTATAACCTTAAGCAACCTTAACACTCTCCCATCCTCGAACAACTTCTCATGTCACGCCTTCTTTTCACACCTCTGACATTCTCAGTAGTCTGACTCTCTCATGTCTGCACTTTCATTAACAATACTACGAAATGTTAACCTAATGACCATTCTGCGGGTTTTTGTGTACATGTTGGATAAGTATCCATGTTGGTATTTATCTAAACAGGTGGGAGTCCCTTTTAAGTGTAGGTGTAACATACCTAAATGTCTTCAAAATTCATCTGCACTTACTGATGATGTGAACAGTGCACCACTTGTGAGTTTGGGATCAACCACCTATCAGAATATTTCTTGCATCACAAAGTATGTGGCAGTTATCCAGTCATTTACTTGTAAGTTGTAACACCAAGAGAACAATTATAGAAGACCATGAACCTTGGCTATCTCTCCATGAGTAGTGCTTTAGGTAGTCAAACCGATGTGCTTGTCCACTCCCACATTGCTTCTAGAAAGCCATCCCAACACTAGCCTAGTAGGATAACGGCATCATTACTACACACATTTGGAAGATCTGTCATGCCTTTCACTGTTCACCACATGTGTATCAGACATAATATTTCCTATATAACATAATATTGTATATCATAATTTTCCATATGTCACTGCACTCCGTTGCACCGTGCAGTCTGTGCGCTTCTTAGCTGCACCAGTATTGAGAATGAACCGAGCAAAGGGATAGGGAGACAAATGAGGAGAAGGATGCAGCAACATTACTAGCGATTTAGACAGAGGTTGGCAGTACCCTTTGAAGACAAAATCACATCTGGATTTCCACTAGCACTAGTCTAATGGTTTTTCGTAGGATCTATGTTTGAAATATTTCATTGAACAAGTTATCTATGTTCCAAGTTGATGGTTGGAGACCGAAATGACTGATGATTCTCTGGTAAAAAAGAAAGAAATGACTGATGATCTATGCATAAATCTTGGGCTTGTGGGGCAATGTTTAAAAGGGTTGAGGTATGAATTGCTTATTTCTTATTACACTAAACTGCTCCACTGTGGTGTTTAATATGTAATAATGAGAAGGGCGGGCAAGGTTTTGAAAGGCTCAAATCAAAGTACTGCTATATCTGGTGGCATTTTTAGGCTTTATTTTTACTAATTACATCAGTTTCAAGACTGATTCTGTATTTTCTGATCTTTTATTTTACATATAGTGATAGGGCATTGTGTACTGGAATTGAACTGGTCGAATGCTTTCATATTACCTATTTTCTTATATATTTGATTTTGTAATTGTCATCCGATGTTGTAGTTATTTCTCATGTGGCAAGATATTTGAATTACATATTACTTTGCAGCAAGTTCAGTTGTTTCAAACTTAATATATTCAAAGCAAGCATATATTGGGACACCATGGGTTTTTTTGGTTAATAAAAAATTCTTTAATATGCCAACATTTCTATATGAGGGTTCATATCCTTAGTATGCATAGAATAGAAACTATAACTTTGTCATCGTGAAACAAAATTATAGTAATGCAATTTTTAACTTCCTCTTAAATATTACTATCAGCCGATCATTCGGTTTTACATCACATGAAGTGATTATTATTTTCATTTCTATAAATACTCAGGAGATAGCTGTTATATATGATTTGATGAATTTATGATCAAATAAATAGCAATATATACAATATTCAATACGTTATGAACATAAGGAAATGACAAGCAAAATGCAATGCAGCCAGATGTCAAAACTATTTCAATAAAAAATCATCAAATTATTACTATTTACTAACTTAAACAATTGGAGTAGATTGATGAATTTGATGAAGTTGATGAATTTGCTATTTGCTAACTTAAACAATTGCTATTCATCAATTGCTATTTGCTAACTTTAACAATTGCTATTTGCTAACTTAAATTATTGCTATTCATCAAATTATTTCTATATATATATAATTTGATGAATTTTTTTTGAAATAGTTTTGACATCTGGCTGCATTGCATGTTGCTTGTCATTTCCTTATGTTAATAACGTATTGAATATTGTATATATTGCTATTTGCTAACTTAAACAATTGGAATAAGCACGAGAGATGTTGATACTTGATAACCACTTCACCCAAGTGTTTAAGCTGTTGAGTGTAACACTGTATACATGTAGACGCCATCACACATGTACAAGCATGATGTCTCTTTGTAATTCTATATTATTATGTTGCAATGGGACTAGAGCGCCTCCCAGGAGCTTCAGATCCTGCTCTAATATCATGTTGATAATCACTTTTTCTAAACACCGTAATGCGATTGAAATGTGCCAAGACTAGTTTCCATAATGACATCGAGCAAAAGGTGCTTACCATTTGCATAATTTTGTACAGAATTGATGACAGTTACGTACTTGTATAAACATAAAGTTGCTCAATATTTGACTTTCTGTATCCGCTTAATAGGATTGGATCTTATTTATTTAATTTTTTTTTTCTTATTCATCTTTAATGTGTGTTCATGATTATCATACTGTATGCATAGTTGTGGAGCTTGTCGTACAGAGTTAGAATCCAACTTCGGAACTTGGCTATTATCCACCCTGTCTTCACCTCGCTGGACTGAGAAATCTCTCAAGACACTGGCTTCAGAGATCAGGCCAGAGGTTTGTCTCCATCGGTGCACTTCAGTGAGACTTCACGTTGTGTAGCCAAATCGTCATCCCAACAAAGACTGGACAGCACAGCCAACCTGGACCAGTATCATATGGGTGGAGCTTTAAACTGTATTGCCATAACTGATGATAATGATGAGCTTTTCTGCCTTCTCTCTGGCAACAACCACCACCTCCTACTCAACATCAAGCTCACTCTCAGTGGAGCATTGGTGTTCAGGTTCTTTCCCAACACTTCGTGCACCTTTACTCAGGTATGACTGATTTCCCTCCTCTTTGCCTCACTCTTCTTGCAAGATACAGATACTGTTACATAATATAGACATATACACACACTGTCAAAACTAGTGCCTACTTGGGTTTTTATAGGAATAGGTGTAGCTGATATACAAGACACAATCAAGACACTTATGTAATTATAATAAGGCAGAAAGCAATCATCTGAATCCTATAAAACATATTGTGAATTCTACTCCAACCACACATCCTCATGTTTCTTTAGTGAATCCAACCCACTTGATCCACCAGGATTTGGGCAAGTTTCCTCTACTCCTACGGCCAAAAGGCACCTCTCTGCTGGGTTTAACAAACTCCCCTCCACATTGCTTAGAAACCTTTAACCGTTGTCAACCTTGTAAGAGAACAACACTATGTCAGCAACCTGCCTCTTCGGCTTCCACTTCCACTACTAATTGATGCGGCTCTTTCCACTTTACTTATCCCTCTCTCCTGTAAAATGAAAATATTTTAAAGGAATGTATGTAGAGAGAACAGATCATGTATTCCTCTGTATCTTTCATACTGTGTCTCTTACTTTTCAACAGATGTTGTGGTTGCTTGATACTAGACTTTCTCAAGAGGCTGCCTTCTCCTTCATTAGGTTCATTCATGGTATGTTCTTCTTTGCCTTTATTTTGTAAATATGCATTCTGGTGGTATTCTTCTACTTCGCCGCAATTCTTTGGGTCCTTATTTCATCTTTTGTTCCCCGATATTGTATTCATCTCCCACGCAATCCTCCACTCCGTGACTTTTTAAGAGTTTTCTCATTCCACCTCAGAGCTTTGTGACAAGAATTATCTTTGTAGCCAGTCTTAATCTTCAGTTACTTATCTAACTCACATGGGTGAATTTTTTGAAGTCTATATAGTCACTTGCTTTTAAACCAGGTGCTTCTGATGATTTCTCCTTTTTCCTCAACTTCTGAGGTTACTCAATGATGAACCCAGTAGAAAAATACCTGTCTTCATGTACCATGCTTATCCTTCAAGACTTGATGAAGCCCTGTATGGAGCAACATTTTGTCCTCAATGGATTGTGAACTCTTCTAATTCATCCTTGGACATTCCTTTGAAGGCTGAATCAGATCACCTTCTGATGCTTGTAAACGTTGGAGGACAAGTCCCCACCATACTCACTTTAAAATTGACAGTTATCTACCTTAAAGCAGTTTATTTCCTCTGAATGATCATCCATTGCAACTTCTGTCAGTCCAATTTTGCACCCCTTTCAAAGAAGCTTGACTGCTGAAACCTCTTATATAAGACCTGGACTTCTACGCTCAGAGGGGATTTGAAACAGGAATTCTAGTCTTGTGAAAGAAAAGTTACAACCTTTTCCGTTTACAGAAATTAGCGCTAGTTGTAACACTTCCTACAGGCAGTAATACACTTTCCTTATCTCTGAATACCATAACCTCTATAAGGATCAGCGAAGTAGAGATGAATGGCTCTATGAAGGTGATTCCAACACAATTTTTTCCATCTTTGAGGTAAAATCCACATGCAAATCCTGTTTCAATTCCCTGCAGAATCATATCCATAACTGGCTTCATGAGTTATGAACACTGATGACAATTTAAAACTTCTTGCGTCCACTTTCGAACAGATTTGGTCTCTTTAGCTCATTGATTCATGCACTTCAATTTCGGTTTCCAATTTACACATCAACAAACTTCTTTCCTTTCTAAATTAGAAAATAAACAAGTAGTTTTCTCGCTTCCTTTCCAAAGCTCCTAGTCTCCGCTCTTTTTCGCAGTTGATTCAGCCCTATTTTATTGCGCCATCACATCATCCTCTCTAAATTAACTGAGGAACAAATTAGCTATCCAATCATCTTTATCCGAAAAGGCAAACAATCTGTTCCCTTTCTGCTTACCACCAATCATTCTTTGTAAACCAGGTTTCCCCCCAAAATTTTAGTTTCTTGATGGGAAAAGGTAATGGGTCAGTTGATTGAAAAAGAGCACAATGGTTTCATCACTAATCAAAACATGGTTGATTATATTTTGAAAAATCTATGTTGCTCGGACATGTATACCACACGAGATTGGAAATTCCAAAAAATCTGACTGTAAGGGGTGTATTTTGAACAACCCCGATTAGTCGGATTTGGTAGTTAGTAGGGTCCGGTGGCTTCAGAACTAAATCCTTATCTGCAGTATTGAACGATGGAGAGGTATAGGGACAGAAAATATTTGAAGCTTTATGCTCCATTTTCCTACGTTGAGTTGAGTCAGCGCATGGATGCTGTGGTTTCTACTTTTGATTTTTGCTGCTGCTGCTGCATTTTCTTTTCTTTTTTCCTCCCTTCCTTTTCTTCGTTTCTTTTGTTGTTGTTTTCCCATTGTTCTTCTTTGCTCCCGTGAGTTTCTTATTCATTGGTTCTTTCGCAAACATACTTATTCCATTACTTATTAATGGAATCAGAGTGTTTTTTGAATCTTTTAACTCACAGAAAACTTCAATCTGTTTGAATTAATGATCATATTGATAGTCTTTTACTTGAAGGACATAAAATTCTACTTGGATTGCTTGCTCCAAAATCCAAATAGAACTCCAGTTATCATGACACTTGCTCAGTTAACGCAGATGACACATTTTGCTAGCATATCTCATTCTACCTCTGGTTTTTGCAATTTTTAGATTTATCTCGCAAGGTTTAATTTACTATGATTTTGGCAGGTCTAGCAGCGACATGCTGGTGGTAAGGCTAATTATTAGCAAGCAGCTTTTTTTATACAGCTTGTGAACTGAGATGTAGTTTAATTTTTTGTTTCTCTTGTATAAACTCCTTGAATTAGACAAATGTGTTTATATGTACAATGTCATAATCGAACGGACTTGGTTTCAAGAAGCTAGCTAGGTGTAGAATATCTATACCAACTCCCCCTCCTATTTGAAGGAGAAGTTGATGGTTATCATTGTTCAAGTTTTTGCTTTGACATTTAGTAGTTGGTTGGGTATGGAAAGCGTCAAAAAACAGGAGCTTGGCTGGGCATGGAAAGCGTCAAAAAACAGGAGCTTGGTTGGTAGTCCAAACCTGGAAAAAAAAAATGTAAATGCAGAAATAATAATTCTACATACACCTATACCCTCTTTTATAACATAATTCTTTCCAATATTATTGTTAGAATTTAAACTCAAATTTAGAATAAGTCATTAGTTCCTTTTTTTGGCTTTTGAACTAGTAAACTTCTGTTGAGAGTTGTTCCTTTTCTTTAGAATTGAACTAGTAAACTCTCTGTTGAGAGTTGCCCCTTTCTTTAAGAGAAATAATCTGAGGGAATTGTTGTAGTTGGCTGGCCTATATATAAAGGCATTTGAGCTCATAATAATGACACCCATACAGAAGTTATATAAAACATCTTTTTCCTTCCTCTAAATAATTCTTTGATCTATAGTGTAGTCCATTGCAGTTTGTTTTTTTTCTTCAATTACGTGGCACAATAATATTTAAGATTTCTTTAATTTACTCTATAATAACCTTCAATAGTATTTTACTACATAAAGTTGTAAAGAATTATGCAGAATTAGGCAGTAGGTGTAGCATTATTATTGATGAAGAAAAGCTGTTCTTTTGACAAATGTAAAAGTTTTGGAAAATTGAACCAATTGGATGGTCATAGGAAAGATTTACAGGTGATCAATGATTTAATGATAGTTACATATGTGTATTAATCATCTCTACTAATGTAATGGGAGAAGGCCTTTTGTCCATAATCTAATCCGTGCAGTGCACGTGCAGATAATTTTTTTTGCCCTTTTCATTCCCCCAATTTTCCCTCACGTGCAAAGCACGCGTATAATACTAGTATGAGGGAAAAGTATAGAGATGCTTTGGTGTATATTTAAGAATTCCAGTTTTCAGGCGTGGTCCGTAGAAAAATGATGAAAATGACTTGGAAAAAGGAGAACACAATAATAAGCAATTAAGCATAAAGATAAATGTATGATTAGGGAAGAGGTCGGCAGACACCTAAACAACTGGAGGAGAGAGATAAATTTAGGATCAACTCATGAAACTTTAGCTAAAAGTAGAAAAATAATACAAGGAATATTCTTATTTTACTAGAAGCTCAAAGTTGAAGTTGATATTTGTTATTACTCCTACTTTATATGGTGTCAAAATCATTTGCTTTTGGGTTTTGTTTATTCCTCTACGAAAGTGTGATGCATAATAAAGAACAGCAGTGGTGAAGTCTGCAAAAGAGATTTTGTTTCTTATTCTGGTTCTGGGTTGGTTGAAATTAATAAATTGAAAAAATAACTTTTAATTTTTTTATTTTTTATTTTTAGAAATTTAGAGGAGAAAAAACACATTGAACGCTACAGCTGGCATTCATTGATCAAGACGCGGAGACGGCGGGTTAAGCGACGAAAGATTTGCTGTACTGACCCTCTATTTGAAAATATTTGGAAATCTGACCCACTTTCGAAAACAATTAGCAATCTGATTCAATTTTGGACACTTCAGCATAAACCGTTATTGGAAATAACGGCATAGGTTATTTACTTGCCGTTATTTTCAATAACGGCATCTATTTTAGATTTTTTTTACCATGCTATTATTTACAATAATGGCATGCCGTATATTTCTCTTACAAGTATCAATCTTCTAACTTTAAAAAAATTCTAAGTGTGAAAAAACTTATAAATAATGCCGTTATCCCCAATAACGATATTCGAATGACTGTTGCCGTTATTGGAGATAACGACATCAGTTATATATAAATGAATTGTTGCCGTTGTTTAGAAACAAAGAGGATGAATAATAAGTTAATTTTTTATAATAAAAAAAATTATAACTAATGCCGGAATAATGGCATCAGTTATAATTTTTTTTTATTTAAAATTAAATTATTTATCAAAGAGGATGAATAATAAGTTACTTTTTTATTAAAAAAATTTATAACTGATGTCGTTATTCTAAATAACGGCATCAGTATTGAGAATGTCGTTATTTAAAATAACGGCATCTGTTATACGGTTTTCACACTTGCAATTTTTTCTCTAAATGAAGACTATAAGCTGTCGAAAAACAAAATAACCTATGTCGTTACTCCAAATAACAGCACGATATTTTTTTTAAATATAGATGCCGTTATTGAAAAAAGGTATGTAAATAACCTCTGCTATTTTTCCTAATAACGATTTTTACTGACGTGTCCAAAACTGAATCAGTTCGCTAATTATTTTCGAAAGTGCGTAAGAGCGTCAAATATTTTCAAAAAGTGGGTCAGGAAGGCAAAATTTTCTTAAGGCACCGACTCGCTTTCATGCGTGGGGCCCACTCAACATAGATGTTCAAGTTCAGCATCTTTTTAAATTTTAACTCCGCGTTGATGACGTGGCATTTTCAAATTAGTTGAGTTCCACACTTCCACTTCACAAGGATTCGTCTTTGTGTTTTTTTTAAATTCTTCTTCTTTTTAACATACCTTTTTTCCCCTTAAACCAAGAAAAGGTAGTACATTTTCGATGCTCTTGTAAACTATTTAGTTGTTAACAGTCTAAACAAAAATATTAAGTAAATATGGATTTTTTTATTAATTAGTAGACGTAGAATGTCCTTGAAAACTGATCGCTAAAAGTGACGAAAGAAACAAAAATATTAAGTAAATATGGATTTTTTTATTAATTTGCAGACGTAGAATGTTTTTAAAAACTGGTGGCTAAAAGTGAAGAAAGAAATAGCATGGACACATACAATCTCCAAATTTAATAGTTTATGTATCACAAATTTCCAATTTTTGTTACTTCATACATATTCAACAAATTCAATACATCGAAAAGAAATAATATTATGTTATAAATAAATTATTAAGTGTGAATTGTCTATTGAACTCCCCCCCACTCTTTCCACATTCTCCACCTCCACCACTACATTTATTCATATTCATTTATATGTAATAATTATGTAATTGTCTTTTTGTATTATTTGTAAGCCTATAAATAGGCCATTGGGTGAATCATTTGTATACACATGAAAAACCTATGAATGAGAATAATCTTCTTTCCTCTCCTTTCTATTTCTTTTTGTTTATTGTTTCTATTATTTTACAACACGTTATCAGCACGATGATATAGGTATAGGTATAGGTAATGGATTTGCGGCTATATTTGTCCATCTCACGAGGAGCTCTGATTGAAACCGGTGTTCTCACTTCATCTTTCAATCAATCCCTTTCCAGGTAATACCTATTACAAGTCTATTTACTCTAATCCGGATTGTCATGGCTTTATCATCTCTTCCCATTACCAACATATCCAATTTTCTGTCCATTAAATTCAACTGCCTTCTCTGGAAAAATCAATTTGAGTAGATTCTTATCTCAATTGATCTGTTAGACTATAATGATGAATCCATAGATGAATGATTTGTTAGATCTGTTAGATTTCGTAGATCTGGTACTTCTAGAACTTGTAGATCTGTTGAAGTTTTCGGATTTACTCAATACTTGCTATGGATGGTACTCTAACAAATTCTTGAATTTAGATTTACTAGAACATGTGAAATGGGCGATTTGAATAGGTCAGATATCTTAAACCTAGATCATATCTTCAATAATTCGATTAATTGACTGTGGATTAAACACTATTCGTTAAAAAGGCATACATTTTGTGAGATGCGGTTTAAGTGCTTCGATTATAAATCAAAGTCGTTTAACACTATGTTGATTGATAAGTTGTTTGAAACTGTTTTGTGGGATGCATATATTATTATTTTTAAGTCGTTTAATAGTATCCAAATAATAATTGTTAAGTTTATCCTATCTCCCTACTTCTTTCCTTATGAATCTGTATGTGGATCTCAATTTCAGAGCTTGAGCTATCAATTTAGATTAGCTGGTTAATTAACAAAAGAAAACATATAATGATTTTGTTAGTGACATTATTTAGTTAATATAATTGATTAAGATCACATTTTTTTCGTACAGTATTGAATTGAATGGAGGTTTGTGAAATTAGTGTTGACTTTCATAAGAAGTGAATTATGATCTTGTTTGATAAGAAGAAAAAATATTCTGGATTCTTCGGTGTCCATTTAATTTCGAGTTATGCCATTGAGATTCAAATTTTAGCATGCACATATAAATTCTAAACAAGTCGGTTTAATTGGTTAGTTATGTACTCAGAAATGGACATTTTATGAAAGGGTTTCTTTTTGGATCCTTCACACCTTTATCTTTGCAAGTCGTCGTCAGATTTTATATCCTTTGTGCTATTTAGGGAGGGATTCCTCCATTGTCTTTTGCTCTCTCTCTCTTAGTATGGATTATTCCAAATTGGATTTTAGACTTGTATATCATTTGTCTCTCTTCCACTTTATGGTATTAGAAACTGTCAGAGTTTCAAATTCAGATCATTTTATCTACAAGGTTATTTTCTTAATGCTCTTGGCCTACGTAATAATCTAAAAGGGATTAATGAGATGATAAATCTGTTCAATAACCATTTTTCCCGCTCATTATATGAACCAGGAATTAAAACAAAAGTATATTATCAAATCCACTTGTTCTACATCAGTGATTTAGACCATATATTCCTGTATCAGTTTTCGATTTAATTTAATTGAGATTTACATGATCTGGATTTTGATATTTAGATCCTACATTCTTTCTAGCCATAGTGTATAATGACACTGTCATTCTATAATCTCAAACGAGCAAAACTACAAATTTCACCTTACTATATTGTTACTTAGTGGATAAAAGTTGATACAATTTCTCCAGTGTCACCATGTAGCACGTGTATAGCACGTATCCATCAGAAAAGTTGATTCTAATTGACATAATAGCACGTGTATAGCACGTATTCATTGGACCGTTTCGGTATTTTATGGTTCTAATTGACGCATCAACCCGATGGTCACATGTGTGTTTATTATCATGTTGTAATTTGGCTTTTGCAAGATTACTTGCACAAATAATTCGGTTGCGGGCACATTTTTCTGATTATCCAATAAAGAAAATTCGTCTTGATAATGCTGGTGAATTTACATCCCAATCTTTTATGAATTATTGTATGTCAATTGGGATAAAAGTTGAACATCCAGTAGTCTATGTTCACACTCAAAATGGTTTGGAAGAATCATTTATAAAACGGATCCAATGGATTGCTAGACCAATACTTATGAAATCAAATCTCCCCGTTTGGGCCTGGGGACATGCTGTTTTACATGCAGCACAACTTATACGCATTCGGCCAACCAGTTATAATGATAATTCTCCCTTACAATTGGTTCATGGTGAGGAACCAAATATTTTCCATTTACGAATTTTTGGATGTGCGTTATATGTCCCAATTAATCCACCACAATGCATAAAAATGGGACCTCAAAGGAGGACGGGAATATATGTTGGATATGAATCTCTATCTATAATCAAGTATATTGAACCGACGACTAGAGATTTGTTTACTGCAAGGTTTACAAATTGTCACTTTGATGAATCACTATTCCCAACATTAGGGGGAGATAATAAACAGTTGGAAAAAGAGATTACATGGAATGAATTATCATTGAAAAGTTTAGATCCTCGAACAAAAAAAAGTGAATTAGAAGTTCAAAGGATAATTCATTTGCAAGGTATTGCAAATCAACTACCAGACGCATTTACTGACCACAAAAGAGTAACAAAATCTCATATTCCAGCTGTAAATGCTCTTGTCAAAATTGATGTCCCTGAAGGACAACCTATAATTGCTAGTGAGTCTAAGGCACGCTTGAAGCGTGGTAGACCACTTGGTTCCAAAAATAAACATCATCGAAAAAGAAAAGGAGCAAATAACCATGAACCGTGATTGTCAAATCGATGTTGTCTCTCCAGAAGAGACCATTGACATAGTTAATAATGAAGAGAATCAGGTGACTGAAATTAATGAAAATGAAGAGATCTCGATTAACTATGTCATTACGGGAAGAAGATGGGACCGGAATAATATAATTGTCGACAATATTTTTGTATATAATATAGCGCGCGATATCATAAATGAAAACGAGGATCATGAACCTACCTCTGTGGAAGAGTGTAGATATAGAAATGATTGGCCAAATGGAAAGAGGATATCTAAATATAAATAATTTCACAATAAATTATTAAGTGTAAATTGTCTATTGAACACCCCCCCCCCCCCCCCCCCCCCCCCCCCCCCCCCCCCCCCCTCTTCCACATTCTCCACCACCACCACTACATTTATTCATATTCATTCATATGTAATAATACACTCTTTCCACATTCTCCACCACCACCACTATATTTATTCATATTCATTCATATGTAATAATTATGTAATTGTTTCTTTGTATTCTTTGTAAGCCTATAAATAGGCTATTGGGTGAATCATTTGTATACACATGAAAAACCTATGAATGAGAATAATCTTCTTTCCTCTTCTTTCTATTTCTTTTTGTTTATTGTTTCTATTATTTTACAATATATTATATATTTTTATGATATACGATTTGTCCACATGCTAAAATTTAGCATTAGCTAATGACAGTGTCCTTCTACGAGGATTGTGCTAATAATTTGAACGAACTAAAGGTAAGACTCATGTTTCTCAAATTCATTAATGGGAACTACATATTAAAATATCAAGCATATGAAATAGTGGTGATAATCATGATCTACTAAAACAAATGTTAAAACTTTTGTCTCTTATGATTACAATATCGCAACTTGATAATTTATATTAATTTCTTGGTTTAAGTAAGAATAATCTATTTATTTAGACAAATTGCATTGATCCGCCCAACATAATGCAATTTAAAATATATATATTATTCTTACTAAGCCGTAACGTGTCGAAGACTAAGTGATTAGCTGATTGTTAGGCGGATTTGGGCAACGGTGCATATGTTAGATGCCTCGATATTCTTCTTTTAAGCAACAAAAAAATAAAGCATTAATTGGTCACTTATTCTCTTGTAAAATATTATTATTTTTTTAAAATAAAAATCAAAAACCAAAAATAAATAAAAATTGCTTTTAAGAAACACGCCAATGGTGTGTGGGTTGTCGACCTAAGCATCCGCGTTACCTAAAAAAAAAAGCATCCGCGTCTCGAGTTGAAAGTACCATACTGCCCTTATCAATTTTGTGTAATTTTTTTTTACCACAGTGGTTACGGTTGGCTTACCTCATAAGTCATAATGGACTGAGTCCCACATACTTCATTTCTCATTAATTATTATGTTTTCCGTCAACACGCCAATGGTGTGGGTAATTAATAGAGTCAAATTGGCTTTTATTACCAGAAGGCATGGGAGTACAAATAACTATTCCAAGTAAATTGCAAGTGCAGAATTTTGTTTTTTGTGTTAACTGCTATAGTCACTTGTGCTTAAAATTGGCCCCAAATAGTCTGCTGAAACTGTACTTGCGGGTAAAAAATACTTTAAATTTGATTATCAAATCGGTCTACTAAGTTTTTTTTTTTTTTTTTTTTTTTCTTTCTTAAAATCTGTATGTCCCCATATATAAAGCCTATCTCTAATCTCTAATCTCTTAGATATCTCTAATCTCTGATCTCTAATCTCTAATATTATAATGGGAGAGTTGGGTTATCATTTGTCAACATACAAACACCTGCATTGCACGAGCAACTCCAACTCTCCCATTAATTGCAACAAAAACAAACAAATAAAAAAAATCTATCTATTTAACAAATTAAAAAAATCTATCTATTTAAAACGAACAATGCACATGCAAAACAATTATATATTATTTTAACACTAAACATTCACATATGTTGCATGTACAACTCAAATTAACTTGTAAACACGTGCATTATACGTATAAATTGTAACTTTTTTTTCAAAATATTTTTTCCAATTACGTGCAGTGCACGTCCAACTTCAAAACTATTTCTTAACATGTATATCGCATGTAAAAATTCTCCAACTTTTATCAAAATGTGCATCGCATGTGAAAAACACTAGTGTGTGTGTGTATATATATATATATATATATATATATATATATATATATATATATATATATATATATATATATATATAGGGATTTGCTCCATTGAAAATGGGTTCGTTTTCAATGGGTTGGAAAACACCCCTCTCAACCATCCGATCTAGCGTGATCTTGATCAGCGGCTGTGATCAAGATCCGCTAAGGTCTCCCACTAACGCTCCAAAAAGCGGAGGAGTAACTTCGTCACTTCACGCCAAAAAACGTTTGGGACTTAGCATTTTTTTGGCGTGGAGTTTTTTTTTGTCCAAAAAATCACTTAGGCCGTTGTTCTCAAATAACGGCCTAGGTTGTTTTTTTTATAAAAAATTTCAACGTAGGCCGTTGTTGGGAACAACGGCCTAAGTATGTACAAGTGTTTTTTCAAACACTTGTACATACTCAGATCTTCATCTCCCTCACAACTCTCTCTCTCGCTAGTGGAGCTCAATAAACCCATTTCCCCAAACCGTAGCTCTCTCTCTATCGAACTAAAAAACCTACTCTCTCTTGGTCGTTGCTTTTCACCGAATCTCTCCCTATTCTCAGTCTCTAGCCCTCTTCCTTTGAAGATCCCAATTACAAAAAAACCCTAACCCTTACGAAATCTACCCAACCCTAAAACTCTAATCCTGAATAAATTAGCCAAACCCTACTCCCCTTCCTTTCTCTACAGCAGCGCGCAGCGGCCTCCCGAACACCCTCATTGTTAAATGTACTAATTTATCCTATTTGAGTAGATCTAACCAGGCTAATTGATTGTAAATTTTTCTCCAATTTTTGAGTGTACAATTGCTATATTATGCGTAGGTATTTATAGAGTAGGTAATTCTAGTTTAATTGGGAAAGTAGACGTAGTATTAGTTGTTGTTGGTTGTTATTCGATGTTAGTAATAGCGCACAAAGCGAACAAAAATTTGTGGAACTTTGCGAGTACGTCGAGTTCGCCATACACAAGCCAACGCAATTCGTAGAAGTGTGTTTGGATTCACGGTTTGAAGTGTACGGCCGTGTATCGCTTTCAATTCATTCCCGTGAGTGAAAGCGATACATCGGCGTATTTTGCAAACCGTGAGCCGAAACTCACCTCTACAAATTTTGTTGGCTCATGTGTTTTGCCGCCGTCCCACTCCCAAAGTATAGGAATTTTTTGATCTCGTTTGTGCGGATTTGTACCGTATATCAAACAACAACCTCAGTTCAAGAGTGAGGGGAATGCGAGCGAAACACGGCCTTACCTTGCAAACCGTGGATCGGAACTTACTTGTAGAAGTTCCGTTACCTTGTGTGTGGCTAGCCGAACACAACTGAAGAGTTTTGTATTTATATGACGTCGTTTTCGACATTTTGTCACTTATTTTTGTTTCGTAGGTATATATATCGCAATCGTTTGTTAACAAGCTATTTTATATATAATGTGTATATTAATTGACCAATAATATATTTTTACCCCAGATGAACAACGATACGGAGAGTTCTGCTACCGGCGATAATTTTGTACGGGTAGAAACAATCACTGATTCCATGCCGATAGTCGAAGACCATCTGAAACCAAAGTTAGGTATGACATTCCCCACTTTAGTTGAGGCCGAGAAATTTTATTCTGTATATGCTCATTGTGGGGGTTTTGCAATGCGTAAGGGTGGGAATAAATTAAAGAAAAAATGGGAGTAGATAAGTCATATTTTTGTAATAAAGTTGGCTCGTTGTGTGGGTAATTATTTGAAAGAACTGACTTTTATTACTAGAGTAGGGGTGGCGAACGGGTCGAACGGGCCGGTCCGGGTCCAACCCGTGCGGGTTGGCACGCTCGAGTATGCGGGCCGGGCTGGGTTGGCCTCTTATGCGGGCTGGGCCGGGCCGGGTCAATTTCCCATTTGTGTGGCCCGCCCAACCCGTGAACCCTTTAGGGCTCAACCCGGGTTGGGCCGGGTCGACCCGCGGGTTGGCCCGTTTAATAATATATATATTTTAATTTTTATTTTTTTTTGGTAGCTTAAATTGAACTAATAATAGTAATAATTTTATAAATGATGTATACAATATTACAATTATACAAACAACCATATTTTTGTTTGATGAATATTACATTTCTTAAAAAATATTAATACTAAGTAATACTACTTATAAGTATTTGTACTACAATTCTTCAAATATCCCCAAAATTTGGTTAATTATAATACTACGTATGTAATTCAGTAATAATACTACAATTCTTCAAATTGAATCAAATATCCCCAAATGATGTTTAATTATAATACTAAGTAAGTAATAATACTAATAAACAAAAAAAACCGTAATAATAATAATAAGATTGAAAGAGTGAAATTGACAACAAATTTTGAAATTTTATTCGTATGAATTTAAGTGATACAATTTGAACAATTTATAACGAAATGAAGAATTCAATTCACAAATAAGTTTTATACAATAACATATTTCTTATGTACAATTTTAATTGACTACAATTTTTCTAATTTAACATAAGATGAAAAGCTATTGTTGTTGTTGTTGTTGTTGTTGTTGTTGTTGTTGTTCTTCGGGCGAGTTGCTCCCACTTGTAGAACTTGATAGTGCTTTCCCTTGCGTCCTATCTTCAGCCTTCAGCCAGTATTCTGTGCAAACGAGCATCTCCAACGACTCGGGCTTCAACCGATTTCTGTAATCAGATAGAACCCTGCCACTCGTAGAAAATGCACTCTCAGAGGCAACTGTAGAGACATGAGGAGTTAGCAAATCTTTAGCCATAATAGACAGAATACTAAAAGTGTGTTCATGTTCTTTCCACCATTGTAAAATATCTAGTGGGGAAAGAGTAGGCTCAGTATCCTGTTGGTTATACCAATTTAATTCATTTGGTTGATTAGTTCTAGGTTTTTTAGATTGAATTTGTTCAAGTAGACTAAATATTCTATCACCAATTCTACTTTTACCCTTACCTTTAGAACTACCAGAAGAAGAACTAACTACAGAAGTTGTACTACTAGAAGCAAAACGTCTATCATAATAATCATACAAGTTATTTAATGTAGATTCAAACTGAACTAAAAAAGTAGCGCAATCAATTGTTAATTCTACATTGTTATCTAAACATGCAAAAAACATTTCTATCAAATTCTTCGTACCTTCTAATTTGATACGAGGATCCATAACAGTAGCAACACAAATCAACATAGGAGGAGGAAAATAATATTTCAAAATTTTTTGAAATGCAGGTATTACAATGTCACTAATATAGGGATCATTTAACATTTCGTTAAATATTTGCATCATGCTAACTAATTCAATAAAAATGCTACTAGAAGTAGATTCATATATTTTTGAAAACTTTAAAGTTGCGGTTTTAAAAGGTTCTAAAAATTTCAACAAAGCTTCGGCAAAATACCAATCGGGCGGAGTCATTTCAAAATTGTGCATATTTTTTGCGATACAAAAATCATTTACAACTTCTTTATAATCGGTGACAACATTCAATAAATCAAAAGTAGAATTCCATCGGTGTCTAACATCCTTTGGAAATTTTCTAAAAGGAACATTTCTAACCCTACACCAAGCTTTCCATTCTTGTAAAATGCTTGGACTTAATGCAATGAAATGTACACAATTTCTAATTTTAACTATATATGGATCAGCTATTCTTAATGCATCTTGAACACATAAATTTATAATATGACATGCACATCTAACATGAAAAATATTGTCAGATAGAGGGTTTAATACAGATTTTAAAGTAGTAATTGCTACATTGTTGTTAGATGCATTATCAAAACTAATTGCCATAATTTTATCGCGAATATGAAAAACATCACAAATTTCTATAATACGGTTTGCTATTTCAGCGCCCCTATGGGGATACGGCAACGACGCAAGTGATATGATTCTTTTTTGAAGAATCCAATCATTGTCGATCCAATGACAGGTTATTCCCATCGTTGGAATATTGTTGACACTCGTCCAACAATCCGAAGTTAAACTAACCCTACAAGTTAAACTCCATAAAATTGCAATCAACGCGTCCTTCATTTCAACATACATTTTAAAACAATCCGATTTGCAAGTATTTCTCGGAATTCTTCTAAAATGAGGGTTTAAGGCCGTTTGATTAAAATTTCCAAAGTTCCTACTCTCGGGATAGGAAAATGGCAACTCTTCCTTAATGACTAATCGGGCCATTTTCCGACGAACGAGTTCGGGATCATAAGGGTGGCTATCTACTTGACCGGTCCTGGGGTTAATTTTTTGTTGGCCTTGTATTTGATCAAGAAGTTCTTTGTGATTATGTTGTATGTATCTGCTAATTGTACCGGTGCCGTCACCCCTCTTGAATTTGTATGTTTTGCTACATGTTTTACACACTTTCAAACCTACACCCGGAATATGTTCGTCCGGGATATACTCATAAAACTTGTGCCAATCGCTAGTTTCTCCTCTACTTTTCCTACTACTACGGGGTTGTGTGGTTTCGGGTTGTTGTTGTTGTTGTTGTTCTTCTAAATGAATGTCACCTACAACATCCATGTCGTGTGTACCCCATTGTTCCATAGTAGGATCAATGTAATCTTGGGCGGGGTCACTAATTGGGACAATTGGTGGCCTACGTGAAGAGGAGGAGGAATCTTGTCCGCTACGACCGCTACCGCGTGATCTAGACATAATGTGGTAATGCGCTCAAAATATGTAAAAAAATTCTACAATGTAGGAGCGGACCGAGCGGTGAATTATACAAAAAAAATCTAAAAAACAAGAGGGTTGAGATAGAGAAGTTCAAAAAACAAACAATAATTTTAACTACAACGCAAAAAAAAATTTAACAAGATAGGTAGAGAAATTTTGATACCGTTCACCGTAGAATACGCGTATGTAAAAAAAAACCGTGAAATTAAGAAGAAAAGCTAAAAGATGGAGGAGCGCTTTGCCGATTCCGCAATTAAAGAGTTGAGAAGAGGTTGAGAGTTGAAGAGAGTTGAAGACGTTGAAGACGTTGAATTTTGTTTCCGATACGACCGAAATTTGATCGTGTATATGCCTCCTTGTACAATTATTTGATGAACACTACAATTGTCCAAAAATTTCTTTAAAATGATGTATAATAGTAGAGAGAGTAAGAGAGTGAGGTGTAATTTTTTTTGAGAATTTTAGGGGATATTTATAGGTGAATTTGAGGGGGAAAAAAAAAAAAAAAAAAAAACAACGTTCGGCCAGCAACGGCTCTAAGAGCCGTTTGCTGTGCTGCCCCAACGGTCGAACCCACGTGTGTCGACCCGTTCGACCCGCGGGTCGAACGGTCGGCCCGTCACGGGTCGAACGTTCGACCCGTACGGGTCGAGCGGGTTGACACACACGGGTCGACCCGCGGGTTAGCGGGTTTAATTCGTTTTTTTAACGGGTTCGTGGGCCGGGTTTCGCGAATTCGATTCGCATATATTGCAACCCGGGTCGACCCGAAACTGTTCACCGGGTTCGACCCGAACCCGTAAAAGTCTTAAGCGGGCCGGGTTCATGGGCCGGGTTGCGGGTGGGTCGGCGGTTGACCCGGCCCAGTTGCCACCCCTATACTAGAGTCAAATTGGCTTTTATTACTAGAAGGCATGGGAGAACAAATAACTATTCCAACTAAATTGCAAGTGCAGAATTTTGTTTTTTGTGTTAACTGCTATAGTCACTTGTGCTTAAAATTGGCCCCAAATAGTTTGCTGAAACTGTACTTGCGGGTAAAAAATACTTTAAATTTGATTATCAAATCGCTCTACTTAGTTTTATTTTTTTTATATTTAGTTTTATTTTTTTTATTTTTTCTTTCTTAAAATCTGTATGTCCCCATATAAAAAGCCTATCTCTAATCTCTAATCCCTGATCTCTAATCTCTTAGATATCTCTAATCTCTAATCTCTAATCTCTAATCTTTAATATTATAATGGGAGAGGTTATCATTTGTCAACATACAAATTCCTGCATTGCACGAGCAACTCCAACTCTTCCATTAATTGCAACAAAAACAAACAAATAAAAAAAACCTTTCTATTTAACAAATTAAAAAAATCTATCTATTAAAAACGAACAACGCACATGCAAAATAATTATATATTATTTTAACACTAAACATTCACATATGTTGCATGTACAACTCAAATTAACTTATAAACACGTGCATTATACGTACAAATTGTAACTTTTTCTTCAAAATATTTTTTCCAATTACGTGCAGTGCACGTCCAACTTCAAAACTATTTCTTAACACATATATCGCACGTAAAAATTCTCCAACTTTTATCAAAATGTGCATCGCATGTGAAAAACACTAGTATATATATATATATATATATATATATATATATATATATATATATATATTAATGGGAGAGTTGGAGTTGTGTAACCAAACTAACATATGCATTGTAACTAAACAAACACGTACAAAGCACGTGCATAACTAATATAAAGGAAATCTTAGGTTTGATGCTCGACAACGAAATTTTTACTTTTAAAAAAACTAGTAATCGCACGTGCGATGCACGTTCTAATTAATTTTTTTAATATAGCAAATAATAAGACATAATCTGGCCTTGAACCTGAGACCTCCCTTTACTCATCACATACTCTTTACAGTTTGCCCATAATGGCACAAACTTTTATTTTATATGAGTGACACTTTTGTAAATAATTATGTTGTAAATAAATTTGAATTTTGGGTGTATTATTGTAACTAACAACAACTGAGTAAATGAATGGTTAATAGAACTCCCACTTTAAAATGAATGATTGAGATTAGATGGTTGAATGAATACAAACAACCCCAACTCTGCCATTTAAATTGGAAGATTATATTAGAGATTAGAGATATATTAATTAAGACGTTCGCCATACGTGTAAATTACTAGTATATAAGAGCATCCACAATCGTTTGCTATATTTGCCAATTTCTCATTTTTTGAGAAATAAGGTGCTGCAGTCGTTTGCTATTTTGCCATAAAATGGAAAACTCGCTACAGTCGCTTCTCATTTTTTAGAAACGAAATTGCGATTCTCAAATTATAGGGGACGAAACATTTTGTTTCGTCCTTTTTTTTCTTTTTTTTTAATGTGATCATGTTTCGTCTGACCTATATTTTTTTAAATGATCAGACAGTACATATTCTACCGTCTGGAAAAAAAAAAAAAAAAAACCGAAAATGCCTCAAACAACACATGCTGTCTCGTCCCATGCCAAAATGGCTAGGACGGAACAACATGTCCCGTCCTAGAATCCTAGGGAGTTGTTTTAGGGTTAATTTACTAATTAACTTATTAATTAGCCTAATTGATTACCTATTTATTAATTTAATAATCTAATACTACTACTAATTACTAACTTACTTAAACTAATGTAGTATTAAGATTAAAAATATTAAAAAATTAAAATGAGACGGGACATGTTGTCTCGTCCGCTTTAGAAAAAAAAAATTTGGCAAAATTATAGCAAACCACCGTTGCAGGCAAATTCTCATTTTACTATTTTCATTTGTCATTTTGCCATATATTTTAACAAACCGATTGTGGATGCTCTAAGAGCATCCACAGTCGTTTGCTTGTTTGCCATTTTTTTCATTTTTTTTTACTGTAGCGCACACAGTAGTAAGCTATTTTGCCATTTTTTGGCAATTCGACTACAGTAGAAATGGGGAAATAGCATTAGAAGAGGCAAAATGCATATTATAGCAGACGAAACATCATCTATATTAATGCAAAATGCATATCATGTTTCGTCTGGATTATTTAATTATATTTTTAATTAATCGGATGTTTCGTCCGAAGTAAAAATTTTTTTTTAAAACAAATAAATAATCCGGTTAAATGAATTTAAGACTTGGAATGAACATGATGTTTCGTAACATTCCCAATCCAATTTTTTTTAAAAA
Organism: Hemerocallis citrina; assembly: GCA_017893485.1. Lineage (NCBI taxonomy): Eukaryota > Viridiplantae > Streptophyta > Magnoliopsida > Asparagales > Asphodelaceae > Hemerocallis > Hemerocallis citrina. Next base: position 71,727,434 of record CM030361.1, read on the forward strand.
AATTAATTTTTAAAATTAATTTTGTAAATTTTTAGCTTGTTTTTGCAAATTTGTAAAAAAAAAATTGCAAATAATTTTTACAAACTATTTTTTAAAAAAAAATTTGCAATTTTTTTGCAAAAAAAACTTCCTTATCATGTTTCGTCGGTTATTTTGATTTTTTTTTCTTCTTTGGGACGAAACTTCATGTTTCGGCCCGTATTTTTTATTAATATTTTCTATGTTTCGGCTTGTATAAATTATTTTTTTAATGACAGATGATGTTTCGTCTGTTTCTTTTTCAATGAATTTATGCATTTTTTTGCCATTTGACGACTGCAGCGTTTCGTCAAAATGGGTCGCCATAATATGCATTTTGCCAATTTTTACATCGAACGACTGTGGATGCTCTAAGTTTTTTTTTTTTTTTGATAACCAGGATAGAGTCGGAGACTCCAGCCAAGAATATATAAATAATAATGGAATATACAAGAGTACAGTTAACCCAGTACAAACAGAGAACTCAAAAAGATATAGTAGTACAGACTCAAAGAAAAACAAGGAGGAGAAACATGGTGCTAATAAGACACTAGCTACAAACCAACAGAAGCACGCGAGATGCGAACCTCCCAACATCCAAAAACACAACCAAAGCAGTCAGAGATACGGACTGAAAAAATTCCCAACAATGAGATAATCAGAGAGCAGTCGAAAGCAGCCGAAGAATCCACAAAGTCAGAGAAAGGCAGGTGGATCTGGGCATCCAATCAGCCCCGCAGCTAGGGATGGCAACTGGGCCGGGTCAACCGGCAACCCACCCGCGATCCGGCCCGCTAACCCGGCCCGTTTAACATCTAGGCGGGTTCGGGTCGAACCCGGTGAACAGTACCGGGTCGACCCGGGTCGCAATTAACGCGAATTGAACCAGCAAAACTCGGCCCACGAACCCGTTAAGCACGCGAATTCAACCCGTCAACCCGCGGGTCGACCCGCGGGTTCCGACCCGTTGGACCCGTACGGGTCGAACGTTCGACCCGTTACGGGTCGACCGTTGACCCGCGGGTCGAACGGTTGAAAACGGCTGTCTCCAGTCCAGAGCCGTTCTGAACGGCTCTTTAGCCGTTTTTTTGTATTTTTTGTTTTTTTTTGTTTTTTCCCATATTTTGAGCCTATAAATACCCCCAAAAATCTCATAAAAAATCACACCTTACTCTCTTATTCTCTCTACTATTATACATCATTTGTAAAGAATTTTTCAACAATTATAGTATTCATCAAACAAGTCTACAACGAGCCATATACACGATCAAATTTCGGTCGTATCGGAATCAAAATTCAACGTCTTCAACTCTCTTCAACCTTCGTCAAATCTACTTCAAGCTCTCCTCAACTCTTCAATTGCGGAATCGGCAAAGCGCTCCTCCATCTTTTCTATTCTATTCTTATTTTCACGTTTTTTTTACATACACGTATTCCACGGTGAACGGTATCAAAATTTCATACCTCTCTCGTTATATTTTTTTTGCGTTGTAGTTAAAATTATTGTTCGTTTTTTGAACTTCTCTATCTCAACCCTCTTGTTTTTTAGATTTTTTTTTTTGTATAATTCACCGTTCCTACATTGTCTTTTTTTTTTGCATACTTTACTTTAGCACATTACTACATTATGTCTAGATCACGCAGTAGCAGTCGTAGCGGACAAGATTCCTCCTCCTCTTCCCGTAGGCCACCAACTGTCCCAACTAGTGAGCCCGCCCAAGAATACCATGATCCTCCTATGGAACAATGGGGTACACACGACGTAGTTATAGGTGACATACAATTGGAAGAAGAAGAAGAACAACAACAACCAACCGAAACCACAGAACTCCGTAGTAGTTGGAAAAGTAGAGGAGAAACTAGCGATTGGCATAAGTTTTATGATTATATCCCGGACGAACATACTCCGGGTATAGGTTTGAAAATTTGTAAAACATGTGGTAAAACATACAAATTCAAGAGGGATGACGGCACCAGTACAATTAGTAGGCACATCCAACATAACCATAAAGAACTTCTTGATCAAATACAAGGCCAACAAAAAATCAACCCTAGGACCGGTCTAGTTGATAGCCACCCTTATGATCCCGATCTTGTTCGTCGGGAAATGGCCCGATTAGTCATTAAGGAAGAGTTACCATTTTCCTATCCCGAGAGTAGGAACTTGGAAAATTTTAATCAAACGGCCTTAAACCCTCATTTTAAAAGAATTCCGAGAAATACTGCAAATCGGATTGTTTTAAAGTGTACAATGAAATGAAGGACGCTTTGATTGCAATTTTATGGAGTTTAACTTGTAGGGTTAGTTTAATTTCGGATTGTTGGACGGGTCTCAACAATATTCCAACGATGGGAATAACCTGTCATTGGATCGACAATGATTGGATTCTTCAAAAAAGAATCATATCACTTGCGGCATTGCCGTATCCCCATAGTGGCACTGAAATAGCAAATCGTATTATAGAAATTTGTGATGTTTTTCATATTCGCGATAAAATTTTGTGTATTAGTTTTGATAATGCATCTAACAACAATATAGCAATTACTACTTTAAAATCCGTATTAAACCCTCCATCTGACAATATTTTTCATGTTAGATGTGCATGCCATATTATAAATTTATGTGTTCAAGATGTATTAAAAATAGCTGATCCATATATAGTTAAAATTAGAAATTGTATACATTTCATTGCATTAAGTCCAAGCATTTTTCAAGAATTGAAAGCTTGGTGTAGGGTTAGAAATGTTCCTTTTAGAAGATTTCTAAAGGATGTTAGACACCGATGGAATTCTACTTTTGATTTACTAAATGTTGTTACCGAATATAAAACAGTTGTAAATAATTTTTGTATCGCAAAAAATATGCATAATTTTGAAATGACTCCCCCCGATTGGTTTATTGCCGAATCTTTGTTGAAATTTTTAGAACCTTTTAAAACCGCAACTTTAAAATTTTCAAAAACATATGAATCTACTTCTAGTAGCATTTTTATTGAATTAGTTAGCATGATGCAAATATTTAACGAAATGTTAAATGATATCAATGTTGGTGAGATTGTAAAACCTGCATTTCAAAAATTTTTGAAGTATTATTTTCCTCCTCCTATGTTAATTTGTGTTGCTACGGTTATGGATCCTCGTATCAAATTAGAAGGTACGAAGAGTTTGATAGAAATATTTTTTGCATTACTTGAGGAACATGTAGAATTAGTAACTGATTGCGCTACTTTTTTACTTCAGTTTGAATCTACGTTAAATAACTTGTATGATTATTATGATAGACGTTTTGCTTCTAGTAGTACAACTTTTATAGTTAGTTCTTCTTCTGGTAGTTCTAAAGGTAAGGGTAAAAGTAGAATTGGTGATTGAACATTTAATTTACTTGAACAAATTCAATCAAAAAAACCGATGACTAATCAACCAAATGAATTAAATTGGTATAACCAACAAGATTCTGAGTCTTCTACTTCTCCACTAGATATTTTACAATGGTGGAAAGACCATGAACACACTTTTAGTATTCTGTCAATTATGGCTAAAGATTTACTAACTCCTCATGTCTCTACAGTTGCTTCTGAGAGTGCATTTTCTACAAGTGGCAGGGTTCTAACTGATTACAGGAATCACTTGAAGCTGGACTCATTAGAGATGCTCGTTTGCACAGAAGACTGGCTGAAGGCTGAAGATAGGACACAAGGGAAAGCACTATCAACGTCTACACGTGGGAGCAACTCGCCCGAAGAAGAAGAACAACAACAACAACAATAGCTTTGCTTGTTATGTTAAATTAGAAAAATTGTAGTCGTTGTAAAATTGTATATAAGAAATATGTTATTGTATAAAACTTATTTATGAATTGAATTCTTCATTTCATTAGAAATTGTTAAAATTGTATAACTTAAATTCATATGAATAATATTTCAAAATTTGTTGCCAATTTCACTCTTTCAATCTTATTATTATTATTACGATTTTTAATGTTTATTAGTATTATTACTTACTTAGTATTATTATTATTATTATTATTATTATTATTATTATTATTATTATTATTATTTTAAGCTACAAAAAAAATTATACAAAAAAAAAGAAAAGAAAAAAAAATTCTAACCCTATATAAACGGGCCAACCTGCGGGTCGACCCGGCCCAACCCGGGTTGAACCCTAAAGGGTTCACGGGTTGGGCGGGCCACCCAAACCAAGCTTGAGCCTGGCCCGGCCCGGCCTGCATAAGTGGACAAACCGGCCCGAGCCCGCTCACTATACGTGCCAACCCATACGGGTTGGGCCCGGCCCGGCCCGGCCCACTCGACCCATTCGCCATCCCTACCCGCAGCAGCAGGACCCGAAACCAAGCAGCGGAGGAGCGCAAAGCCAAAGGACCAACACCAAAAACCTGCGAAAGATGGCCGGAGCACAAAGGAATAGCAGGCCAGGGAAACACATACAACACTAGGACGCAGTGTTAAACCATCGGAGCGCAAGCAAGGATGGCTGCAAAAACAGACCGAAGAAGAGGATGGGGACATAGCCCTCCCATAGAGAACACCACACTGAAAATCAACTCAGGACAGGCACCCAAAAAATACCTGCAATAGCCAATCTTCTATACTAAGGAGGCAAAAAATTGTTAACCAAACGATATAAAAAGTAAACAGAACACAGACCACAATAGAGTAGCTAAACCGCAACCAATCTAAAAATCACAGAAGCAAGACAACAACAACAAATAAGAAAGAAAGAAACAAGAACATGAACTATGACAATAAGTTGTCAATAACCCAAAATAAGCAAGGTATATTCACAAACAAAAGCAAAGGAAACGTCAGAATAAGGAACATAGCATAAACAGGCTGTTGTAACCAAAAGAGAGAAGCCCAAAATCTGATAGCTGTTAAGTACAGAGCCCAAAAGAATCCACAACGAAGGCCGCCAAAGAAAAGAGTAGAAAAGAAGAGATGGCCGCTGCAATACTCAATGCTGCAAAAAATAAAACACAAAACAAAAAGAAGAAGAAAAAAAGGATCAATAAACAGCATAGATCAAGGAGGCTGATAAATAAAGTTACGAACTAAAATCGCCGCCTGCTCGAGGCGGTAAAGCTGAAGTTTCTCTACTTTATCAGAAGATAGAGTGGAAGCCCAAAAATTGGTGGAAAAAATTAAATCATCAATGAGGCTACCAATGGAGCGTGAAATGTGAGAGAATATGCGACTATTTCTTTCTTTCCAAACGATCCAGATGAACGCCATCATAGTGAGGTCCCAAGAGGCAAAACGGAATTTTCGAACGTAACGGGACCTCCAAGAAGTCGACCAAGATAGCATGGAGGTGGGGAAAGAATAAACCAGCCAAGCATCCAAACAAATAGTCCATAGAAGATGAATAAACTCACAATGTACAAAAAGATGATCTGCATCTTCATGATGGGAAAGACAAAGCACACACGATTGGCCCGCTGCTAGGTGTCTCTTGTTGAGATTATCCACAATGAGAATTTTGTTATTAATGGAAAGCCAAGCAAGGATTTTAACTTTTAAAGGAGCACAACCGGTCCAAAATGCCTTAGCAAAAGGGCAATTAACCCCACCGTGATTAAGAAAATTATAGAGGAATTTAACAGAATAAGTACCGGCATTGGACCATCGCCAAAGAACATCCTCCCTAGAATGCCAGGAATAATCGCTCAAACAAGAAAGCAGTTGAAAGTATTGAGGCTGTAAAGCAGGAAGAAGTGGAGAGTTGAAAGGGATAACCCAAACTCTCTGATCATTGAGAAAAAAAAAAATTAATCTGCCACATGTTAGAACCTGAATATCAAATAGAAAACAATTGAAGAAAACAGTAAGTAAAGGATTTGCACAGAGTCGAGATTTGAAATCTCTGTCCTTAAAGTAGAATTCGCCCCGTAGTGTGACGGTTACCGGCGAATTGCTTCCCAGGATACAACTGTACATTCTCTGAAGAATGCAGCACCCTTGCTTCAGAGACAACGAACTGTTGTCTGTGTTGTACTCTCAGTTAACACTTGACTCTGACACAGAGGAGAATAAGAAGAAAAGAAAATGTCAAAAATCTGTATCTGTATGTAAGACTCTGTCTGGTTTTATACAGGAAAGTTGGACTGGAGACTGTTCAGCAGCTGCCATTACTCTGTAACAGCAGAGTAATGGGGACTCTTCAGATTCATAACTGGTGAGCCATTACTCTGCTGTTACAGAGTAATGGGCACCAGTTACTGAATCTGAAAAGCCTTTTCAGTTCAGTAGGGGAAGAGTTTGTCTGGGCAAGAATAAAATAAAAATTTAAGCCAGACTAGACCGGACCGGACCGGACCGGACCGAACCGAGGCCGGGGCCGGGCCGGGCGCGCGCGCGCGCGTGCGCGCGCGTGTGTTTGTCATTTTTGCTAAGTCCTCTCTCCACTACACGTTAGTGGTAACCCCCGGGCCACGCCCTTTAGTCCAGTTTTCTAGTATATATACTAGACAAAATCATTTCCAATTTCCGATATGGGACTATCTATTTTCTCCAAGTTGCCAAGTTAGTACATTTCAAGTACCCAACTTTGGATCAACATTTCTCATTCATACGGAATTTATTTTTGGCAAGTGAGTATACTACGGAATAGTACTCGTCGAGAGGATCGCAATCCACTCATTTTCCGGTGCCGCCGGTGGCCAGGGCCTGCCGGAATCCGGCCTGGAAAACAGCAAAAATTTATTCCAACAATCCCCTACATGAATGGAAATTACCAGACCATGTAATCCAGACACGACAGAAAAACAAAAACATGACAGAAAGACTCTGAGAGTACAATCGGAAAATCACTACATCAGGAATTGTAGTAATTTTTCAACTTTGAACCACCCTTAGTAATTAGCTATCGGATTCACTTGACCAGGTAGTGATCATGATGTCTTGAACTACCCGGGCGTTCATGTGAACCTAGACAATAACTATCACACAGTTTCATTTCCTCACAGAACTAAGTTCTCTTGTTGTGTTCATTTTGGCCTTGAACATCCCTGGTTAATCGTGAGTGAACTTGGAGAATGTAGCCTCTCTTCATTCTCCTAGAAATGGCCCCATTGCACACTCACAAGGTGATTGCCCATAAAGAGTATCCTGCTATACCCCACTTTTATTTCAAAGCTATGGGAATCATTAAAAGCCAAGCTTATCCTAACTATTTGCAGGCAGCACTTGTTTTATCATCCTAAGAATGGGTATGAGATGTTAATCTCTCAGTGCTTTCGTTGATTCAACAAGATTTAGTTGTCCCTTTGAACCTAGATCTTGGGATCTCCAATTCCTAGGTAGGGTTTCCATCAAGTATCCTCTTTCGTCATAGGCTTTAAACCCATTCATCTTGATGATCTCACAATCTGCTCTCGCGACAGACCTTTAGTAAATGGATCCGCTAGGTTGTCGGCCGATTTTATATATTCTATAGAGATTACTCCATTTGAGAGCAGTTGTCTAATGGTTTTGTGTCGCCTTCTGATATGACGAGACTTACCATTATACATGCAACTCAGTGCCCGTGCTATAGCCGATTGGCTGTCACAGTGTACACATAAGGCAGGCACTGGTTTTTCCCACATTGGAATATCCTCTAAGAAGTTTCGAAGCCATTCTGCTTCCTCTGCCGCTTTGTCTAAAGCAATAAACTCAGATTCCATGGTGGATCTGGCCAATAGCGTTTGTTTAGAGGATTGCCATGACACAGCTGCACCACCAAGTGTGAAAACATATCCACTTGTGGATTTTGAGTTCTTTGAATCCGATATCCAGTTGGCATCACTGTAGCCTTCCAGTACTGCTGGATATCTCGTGTAATGCAGCACATAACTCTGAGTATGTCGTAAGTAGTTCAATACTCTAGTTATTCCTTTCCAGTGACTTCGTCCTGGATTACTCGTGTATCGGCTAGGTCCGGTCTTGTACAATTTGTTAGGTACATCAGACTACCAATTACACGTGCATATTCCAGTTGTGATATGCTTTCGCCCGTATTTTTGAACAGGTGAAGACTTGGATCGACGGGACTTTTTGATGTTCCATTGGAGTAATTCTTGAATCTTTCAAGTACTTTCTCAGCATAATGAGCTTGAGACAAAGTAATCCCCTCAGATGTCCTAGAAACTTTGATTCCTAGTATGACATCTGCAACTCCCAAGTCTTTCATGTCAAACTTGCCACTAAGCATGCTCTTAGTTCGTTTGATAATGTCGTTGTTGCTTCCAATAATGAGCATGTCGTCTACGTATAGACAAACCAGAATGTATCCATTTGGAGTATCTTTGATGTAGATACATTTATCACATTCATTTATTTTGAAACCATTTGACATCATAACATTGTCAAATTTTGCATGCCACTGCTTTGGAGCTTGTTTCAGGCCGTACAGTGATTTTACAAGCCTGCACACCTTATTTTCCTGTTCAGAAACTACGTAACCCTCAGGTTGTTTCATGTATATTTCTTCTTCTAAGCCCCCATTTAGAAATGCAGTTTTAACATCCATTTGATGTATTTCCAGGGTACGTAGAGTTGCAATAGCTATCAACATTCTTATGGATGTTATTCTTATAACTGGGGAATATGTATCGAAGAAATCTAGGCCTTCTTTTTGCCTAAATTCTTGTACCACAAGTCTAGCCTTATGTTTCTCTATTGAACCATCTGGTTTCAATTTTTGTTTGAAAATCCATTTGCATCCTAGAGCTTTACATCCAGAAGGCAAGTCGACTAACTCCCATGTATGATTTTGCATAATGGAGTCTATTTCACTTTTGATTGCTTCCTTCCACATAGGAGCATCAGGCATAGACATGGCTTCCTTGAAAGTTCTGGGCTCATTCTCTAACAGAAAGGCCGTCACAAAATCAGGACCAAATAATTTTGATGTTCTAGCCCGTTTACTTCGTCTAGGCTCATCAGTATCATGTTCTGGTTCATCAACTGAAGTGCTTGCATTCTCTTGTTCACGTGTACGTTTGGGGTACGTAGTATCCTTGCACGGAAATACGTGTTTGCACGGAAACACGTGTTCAAAGAATGAAGCATTCCTTGATTCCATTATTGTATTTACATGGATATCCGGTATATCCGATTTGTATACCAAGAACCGATATGCACTACTGTTGTGTGCATAGCCTATGAATATGCAATCGATTGTCTTAGGTCCGATGGTGACCTGTTTTGGGTTAGGTACTTCCACTTTTGCTAGACACCCCCACACTTTGAGGTATTTATACGAAGGTAAATTACCTTTTCACAGTTCATATGGTGTCTTGCCGGTTTTCTTGTGAGGTATTTTGTTGAGAATGTAGTTGGCAGTCAGCAATGCTTCCCCCCACATGTTTTGGGGTAACCCAGAATTCAACAACAAGGCATTCATCATCTCCTTTAGAGTTCGGTTTTTGCACTCGGCAGTACCGTTTGATTCGGGTGAGTAGGGAGCAGTTGTCTGATGAACTATTCCATGTTCCGAGCAGAACATGTTAAATGGTGCATCATATTCTCCTCCTCTATCACTTCTTACGATTTTAATCGTTTTGCCAATTTGATTCTCAACCTCAAGTTTATATTCTTTGAATTTATCCAAAGCCTCATTTTTGCTATGTAACAAATATACATAACAGAATTTTGTGCAATCGTCTATGAAAGTCACAAAGTACTTTTTGCCACCTCTGGTCTGCACATATTTTAAGTCACACAGATCTGTGTGAATAAGATCTAGAGTTTCTGTGTTTCTTTCTACAGAACGTGATGGAGTTTTAGTGAGTTTTGCCTCCGTGTAAACTTCACATTTTTCTGAGTTATCTACCTTAAATTTTGGTAACAAATTCATGTTAACTAATCTACGCATAGAATTTATATTAACATGGCCTAGTCTTTCATGCCAAACAGAAGAAGACTCAACAACATAGGCAATATGAGTTATTTCATTAACTTTGGGAACAGCTGGAACAATAGTTTTAGGGATGACTGTCATTACATTAAACTTGAACAGTCCATCCTTTACATATCCTTTTCCCAAGTATACCCCATTCTTGGACAATACAAAATTATCAGAAACAAGTACAACTTTAAACCCATTCTTGCTTAGCAAAGAACCTGATATTAAGTTCTTTCTAATGTCTGGGACATGCAGCACATTTGTGAGTGTTAGCTCTTTGCCTGAAGTCATTTTCAGTACTATCTTCCCCGTTCCTTCAATTTTGGAGGTGGAAGAGTTTCCCATGAACAGCTGTTCATCTTTGTTGCACTTCTGGTAGGAGGTGAATATTTCCTTGTCCGAGCAGATATGCTTGGTGGCCCCAGTATCGTACCACCATTCACGAGGATTGCTCCCTACAAGATTGACCTCTGATACTACAGCACAGAGGTCCAGGTCAGAAAGACCAGTGGACAAGTTCTCAGCTATATGTGCGTGGAGTTTTTCATTCCCTTTTACATGTCCTGTTTTTGAATGATTACTGTCCTTACTGCGACATTCAGAAATTTTGTGCCCCAGCTTACCACACTTGTGGCATTTCCCAGCAAACCTCTTTGCAAGAGGTTTTTTGTTTGAGGTCTGTGGCAGAAACTTCCTCTTCTTGCCCTTCTGTTTGTGCTCCACCACATTGACCTTTTCTATGGACTGATTTCCATAGGACCTGTCAGCCTTGCGATTCTCTTCTTCGATCCGCAACCTGACAATTAGATCTTCAAGAGACATCTCCTTTCGTTTGTGTTTGATGTAGTTCTTGAAGTCTTTCCACCCAGGTGGAAGTTTTTCAATGAACGCTGCAACCTGGAATGGTTCGCACAATGTCATATTCTCTGCAGCAATGTCGTGCATTATAACCTGCAGTTCTTGGACTTGACTCACCATAGTTTTGGAGTCAATCATCTTGTAGTCCAGAAATTTGCCGACAACAAATTTCTTGGACCCGGCGTCTTCTGTTTTGTACTTCTTTTCCAGGGACCCCCACAGGAGTTTGGAGGTCTTGAAGACACAGTAGACATTGTACAGGGAGTCTACCAAGCCATTCAGGATGTAGTTCCTGCAGAGGTAGTCGCCCTGAGTCCACGCATCAACTGCAGCAACGGAGTGTGCATCCATTGGCGCCAGCATCGGGGCAGATTCATTGAGGAATCTGTCCAGCTTCAATGTGGTCAGGTAGAACTGCATCTTCCCCTGCCACTTTTTGAACCCAGCTCCATTGAACTTCTCCGGTTTTTCTCCCACGGTTATGTGCGTGGGCAGAACGACCGAATGTGCCGCAACCGATTGTGCAGTCACATTTTGGGTCACCGGTGTTTGGGTACTGAGAAGCCCAGTAGCAATTTCAGTTGGTGTGTTCTTCATGTTCTGATTTTGTTCTGAAAATGTTCGAAACAGAAATTATTAGTTGGTTTTTTCCGAACAGCACCTGTAAACAGACTTCACAAAACTGTTAGAATCTGTGAGGAAAAAATTCTGCTTTAAGATTATTAGAACCTGAATATCAAATAATAAAATTCCCAACATAATTTGTGAAGGAATCAGAAAACAATTGAAGAAAACAGTAAGTAAAGGATTTGCACAGAGTCGAGATTTGAAATCTCTGTCCTTAAAGCAGAATAGCAGAATTCGTCCCGTAGTGTGACGGTTACCGGCGAATTGCTTCCCAGGATACAACTGTACCTTCTCTGAAGAATGCAGCACCCTTGCTTCAGAGACAACGAACTGTTGTCTGTGTTGTACTCTCAGTTAACACTTGACTCTGACACAGAGGAGAAGAAGAAGAAAAGAAAATGTCAAAAATCTGTATCTGTATGTAAGACTCTGTCTGGTTTTATAGAGGAAAGTTGGACTGGAGACTGTTCAGCAGCTGCCATTACTCTGTAACAGCAGAGTAATGGGGACTCTTCAGATTCATAACTGGTGAGCCATTACTCTGCTGTTACAGAGTAATGGGCACCAGTTACTGAATCTGAAAAGCCTTTTCAGTTCAGTAGGGGAAGAGTTTGTCTGGACAAGAATAAAATAAAAATTTAAGCCAGACCGGACCCGAGGCCGGGGCCACCGGCGCGCTCGCGTGCGCGCGTGTGTTTGTCATTTTGGCTAAGTCCTCTCTCCACTACACGTTAGTGGTAACCCCCGGGCTGCGCCCTTTAGTCCAGTTTTCTAGTATATATACTAGACAAAATCATTTCCAATTTCCGATATGGGACTATCTATTTTCTCCAAGTTGCCAAGTTAGTACATTTCAAGTACCCAACTTTGGATCAACATTTCTTATTCATACAGAATTTGTTTTTGGCAAGTGAGTATACTACGGAATAGTACTCGTCGAGAGGATCGCAATCCACTCATTTTCCGGTGCCACCGGTGACCGGGGCTTGCCGGAATCCGGCCCGAAAAACTGCAAAAATTTATTCCGACACCACAGAGGTGAGAGGATTAAGGGTGATCCTGAAAAGATCCGGAAAGACTGAAGAAAACTTACTACCGAACCAAATGTCGGACCAGAACAAAGTGTTAGGATGCTCTAAGTATATTATTAAAAGTAGTATATTAAAAGTAATCTAATACTTGCTCCATCCAACCCCCCAACGGTAACTACTCACCAACCAGTAAACGAAAAATTTTATTAAAAAAAAGTCAAAGTGGCTGGCACTCTCGTAATTACTACCAACTCCCAGACCCATTTTCGTCACCCCACCCACCAACTCCCCCCTCTTTATATCCCTCCACTCTCATCTCCCCCAATCTCTCATCTCCAAAACTCTCTTCTTTCTTCCCCCAAAATCCCAAAATAAAAACCCTAATTCCCCCAAATTTCGACGATGTCATCCTCGAAGTTGATCTCTTTCTCCCTCCTCCTCCTCCTCCTCCTCCTCGTCGTCGTATCCGCGACGGCGTCCCAGCACTATGACGTCAGCAGCTCGATGGGGTGGACGATGGGTGAGGACGAGTTCGATCTGGGAAGTGAGAGCACCCGGCGCATGTTAGCGACGTCGAGGTACATAAGCTACAATTCGCTGAGGAGGGACAGCGTGCCGTGCTCGCAGCGCGGGGCGTCGTACTACAACTGCCGACCTGGGGCCCAGGGAAACCCCTACTCACGTGGCTGCTCCGCCATTACAAGGTGCAGGAGCTAAAAATCCACTCTTAATTAAGGGTTTTAATAAAGTGGAGATTGGTATTGTTGTCATTATATATATACTTTTTTTTTCTCTTTTTTGGGATTTTTTTAAATTTTATTTTAAATTTGTGATTTTTAGTGAGGGGTGAATGAAATTGTGGATGGTATTGTGAGAAAATTTAGATACTGTTAATTATGGGCTTGTTGTTGTGATAATCCTTATATTTGTTTGCTCATTTTAGTTTTTGTGGTATAATTGTAATTGTCTGCTTATTTATTTTAATTCTGTGGCTGTTTTATATATTACTCCCAAAACATTTAGTAAATAAATTGATGAAATGCATGAAACTTGAAGTTATAAGTTCTATATCATACACATATCACATATCATATGTCTAAAATATTGGTTTTAGGAAGTTGTTATAATGAAAATTGGGTGGTCTTTAAGAGATATCATAGATGATTTGATATATGTATATCAAATTATCAAGTTTTAGGAAGTTATATGAGCATTGGGTGATTTTTTAGGGAGACAGAGAAAAAGGCCATTCTATTTAACTGAATGTATACAAAGAGTAATTCAATTGGGAATTTTGTTGTGATTGGACCAAAGTGAGGTTATGAGTATGAGCTGTTCATTTGTTTTGTTATTGAATTTGAGGTGGCTGATGAGACAATTAAATTAAATGCTTAATAAAGAGACTATTAAATTGTGATTAGTTTAAGTTTCTTTCTTTCTGCAATGCAAAAGAGAAAGGTGAAGGAAAGAATATCAACAAGAAAGAAAGGAGGGCGAAGAATATTTGTGGCTCAAAAAGAAAAGAATATTTGCAGCCAACTTGAGAACTCAAAAGAAAGGTTAAAGAGTGGAGGGAAAGTAATTGAAATTAACTAATTTGTACTATCTTAACTTTAATTTGAGGAATCTACAGTAAAGGTATAAAGGTATAATAGTGGAAGTGGTTGTGAAAACAAAATAGTTGGTTGGTTGAGGTGGAGTTGGTAAAAAAAAATTCTTATATATATATATATAGAGAGAGAGAGAGAGAGAGGAGACTTATTTGTATGAGAAAATTTTCTCATACAAGGTGAGGTGTCAAAATAAGAATCTTGATCATATGTTTGATCAAAGGACTGATTTGCAAGTTGCAGTAAATTATCTTAACCACTAAAATGAACCAAGATGTTTTTTTATCAAACCTATAATTTAAGGGTTGTATTGACACCTCATTTTGTATGATTTTTTTTTTAAAATACAAATATAATGTTCATTGTTCTTACATAGCTCAATAGCAAACTGAGTATGCAAACCACTGAAGTCGTCGTTCCGAATATAACCTAAGCCGTCGTTCCAAATAACGGCTTAGCTCAAAATAAACGAAGTCGTTGTTTCGAACAACGACTTCAGTGAGTTGCAATGGAGCATTGCTCATATATATGTCTGTGTGTTTGCGGAGACTTGCATTTGACTCTCAATTTAGGAAAGAGGGAAGAGGGAGACCACACCCTATATCTCCATAAACTAGCTTGTATGTGATCACAGTGATAGTGATATTTTGCCCAACACTCAATTTCACAATGAAAAAGGAAATTCATACAAGGTAAAGGATCAGGACATTTGATCTGATTTCACAGAAATTTACGCATCCAATAATTTAAAAATAAAAAGAAATACAATATACTTTCCATTTTTGTAAACGAAGTTGAAAAATGAGAAATTTTCTTTTAAAAACTGAAGAAAGTAGATAGTTCTGTAATAAGGAAGCAACAAGAGTAGCATGAAGTTGGACCAGACAACTAACCCGTGGCTAAGATAGTGGTATCATCTCAGCTGCGATTATGCTGAGATGATATTAACCCTTTGGCAGCTGGAAGGATGTGAATGAATATCTTCCCAGTAAACAGTTGCCACAAGCTGGCAAGATCTTACATCACATATATGGAACGAAGAACATTCAAACAACACTCCAAATGATATGATCCAGCTGTACTAATTTAAATAGAAGAACACAAAAATTAAGGTGGAAATAAAGCATAGATATTAAGCAAAATCCTTGCTAATAATAAAGTATGAGAGGTTCACATTATTTGAGAACTAAAATAGCTGTAGAATATTTGTGAAAACTTTCAACTTGGGTATCATTATTTGGTCAGTTTGAACTCAAAGAAAAACCCATTCAAAATTGACCACATGAGTCATTGCCACATGCATGAATTGATGCAATCAAAGCAGCAGCAGCAGCAGCAGACTGATGGTCTGTTTTTTTTTTTTTGCCTCTTATAAGAGGTGACCTCGTATAAGAGATTTACAGTAAGAGCTTCTTTTTGAGGTGTTCTTTTATATAAAAATAATTTCTTATAAGAACCTCTTATAAGAGATTTCTGTTCTTTTTTCACCTCTTACAAGTGTCTTTTCTCTACCTTTAGACATTTTTGTCCTTACTGTATAATTTCTTTATTTGGGTTACAATACACATATTTATTTAGTTAGAAATAAAGTTTATTCGGTGATAAACTCTCTCATTAAAATAGTAGAGAAAGATTCTATCATCATACCACAGTTGGTGTTAGAGTTAGAAGAAAAAGATATTAACTCATAAAAACTAATGTTTAATATTTTGCTTAAGTAATGTCCACTAATTATTTATTTATAATAATCTCTACACACTCCTTACAAAAAAATTAATAATCTATACATACTATTACTGAGCACATATGTAATTTGTGTTTCTTCCAGTTCACCATCTCCACTCACTAAAATACCCAATGAATATAACATCTAATTAAAATCAATCACCCAATTAAATCTCAACCACATATCAATATCAAGCCAAGCCAAAGTTATATCTACCATCTACTTAAAATAATGATCCAACTAGATCTAGACCACACAATTAAGTCGAACTTGTATCCACCATCAACTAGGAAAAAATACATGACACTTGCCATACTCAAGCTATAACTGGAGAATCTGGGTTGTCTATTAAAATCAACGATCACACGAAACCTGTTTTGAATTTCATAAACTTGCACTATTTCTCTAATGGAGTCCACCACATTATGATTGCTCTCCATTTCGTAAAGAAAAGATGTATGACGAGTTATTGTAAAAACAAAAGAATCAAATTGTCCACATAGCATACAGAAAAGAAAAGCACAAAATGGTGTTAACAAATATTTCAGAATGTTCCGCTGTGGGAAAGAAGATTTGGAAATCGTTAATTTAGAGGTAATGTAGTCTTTTTAAGTGATAGAAGACTTTTAAAAATTTGAAAGAGACTAGTATAAGCCATTTAGGTTTCGAAGCAATTTTGAGAGAAATCTATATAATAAAACACAAAGAAAGCTATCAAGTGGCTCTCTTCAATCCCTCAAAAAATCAAAGGTCCAGATTTAACCTCACAAAACATATTTTTCTCTCCAAAAGTTTCCCCCCAAAACTCAAATTTAAATCCACCACCCAAAACAACTCCTATATTTATTTAATTATTTTTTTTTCCTCTCTCTCTCCCTCCCTCTTCTATTCAAAAAATTTAGAAAATAAAAAAATTTATATTTTTTTAAAATAAAACATTAAAAAACTAAAAAAATTTAAAATTTTAAAATTTTAAAAATTTAAAAATTATTCAAAAAAAATAAATAAAAAATCATATAATATGCTTTTTGCTGGACTCCCAAATGTTTCTCATATAATATGTTTGCTACTTCAATTAATTTGCTGGACTTCCAAAGCTATTTTATATGATCAAACAAGGTGCACCGTTCCAAAGACATGCCGTAGGCACATGTCAACGGGCAAACCTAGTCTCTTATAAGAGGTAAAAAAAGAATACTAAAAAAACTCTTGCAAGAGGTGGACCACCTCTGACAAGAGGTAAATCACTTAAAAGAGCAGAAAAAGAACACTACCTAAGACATGCATTTAAATGCAACCCAGACCTGCACACGTGCACTGCATGTGGATCTTGCCCACATTATTTTACATTAGTAAGAGATTTTTTTAAAAAAATTTAAAAACTTTTTTTCACTTTCAAAAATATAATATATACTTTTTCTCGCGGAAATATACAATTTTCCTTTATAGTTAACGATTTTTTTTTTTTTTTTTTTGATAAACAGAATGGAATCCTAAGGGATTCCAGCCACTCAAAAAGTAACTATATTGAAACCAAAAGAGAGATACAACCACCAAAAAAACACTAACTGATGCAACAGAAGCACAAAGCGTCAAACCAAAAAGCATCAGCAGGCAAAGAGTTTAAAACAGAGTAACAACAAGAAGTCTAAGAACAAAAAGAGATAACAAACAGAAACAACAGATTCAAGGGTCTAAAATGATGACAGGGCTCTCGTGACTTGCACCCCTTTCATACGCAGACTTATAGGAAGACACCAAAAGGATCCCAGTAATATATTCTTGTTCATGAGCTGACATAGCCGATAAGGACTCCAGAGTAGCCGAGGTAGGATCAATATCCATACTTGTATCAACATGATCAGGAATCTCCACAGACGCATCAGGGAAAGCAGAAGGTGGGGCATCAGAAGCTACTGGAGGTGCAGCTTCTGGAGGTGCAGGTGCAGCTCCGAGAAGTGACCTCATAGATGTCCACAAAGGGATCTTCAGGATCAGCAGTAGGAACATTCACCATAGAAGGATTAATCAACAAAGAAGCTACCGCCTGATCACCAGAATTAGCAGAATCCGCGTTTGTAGTAGCACCTGTCAAAGAAACATCATGAATAAAATTTTGAATAGCAACATTGATCGGAGAAAAATCAACAAGAAGCTTTTTAGACTGAGGGAGGATATCCGACCACAATAAACAGAAATATAGAAGGGAGTTAAGAATAGAGATAATATCAGAGTTCTTTTTGAGGAAAATCCTATTATCTTGTTCTTTCCAAATCACCCAAATAAGAGCCATCATAAGAATGTCCCAAAGAAGACGCAATTTAGGTTTGATTCTTTTCTTTCTCCAAGGTTTGACGCAGTTATAGTTGACGATTTTTAATTGGAAATATACTGCTATTGAAATTTGGTACTTTTAAATGATTATTTGTATATATGTAAACAACAAAAGATTATCAAAATATACTATGCAACAGACAGTTTTAAATAAGAGAATTTCCCTTTCGACAAGTAGGTTTCGTGCATACCAGCTGTAGTTGTAGAAGGTATGGGTTCAAATCAGATGATTCAACTGCTTTTGCAACAAATAGATAAGAGATTGCGACGCTGGAAATGGTGCGAGTCTCATTTCACTTTCAGCTACTCTTATGGACTACAGCTATAGTTATATGACTTGGTAAACCAACAAGAAAGTGTACTGATTTTAACAACATGATTCCAGATGCAAATCATCCGTCAAACGCATATATATATATCATAAAGGATTAAAGGAAAGTCTTGGAACAAAGAAAGGTTGAAAACAGGTTACTTACACATTTACTTACAATGTGGGATGTCACACAATTACTTACAATGTGGGATGTCAGAATACAATTCCCATATTTTGTCATCCTACACAGTTGCATGAGTTGTATCTGAAAACATTCATGAACCAAGAACTCAAGGAAAATGCATGTATGTTGCGTGTCCAGTATTACTCTTCAGATAATTTGTTCCGTCCGAAAAATTTTGTTTTTTTGAAGGCTTTATCTTTCTAGTTTGCTGAGTATAGCTTCTAAAGGTGGCAGCTCCTGAGCAATCTGTTGCCAATCAGGCATACCCTGCAATATGAACATTAACAAAGAAAATTTCGAGAAATCAATCCACCAATTAGTTACAATGTCAAGACAGTTGTTTCTTTTTCTTTTCAATTTTTGTGTCAAATGAATAAGATGAATGACCATCCTTATGACAAGACAAGAAGGTGATGCATCAAAACCTGGGTTCTTCTCGAAGATGGGGTTGCTTGCTATGGAAAATATTGGACACAACTTAGCTGTTCATAGATTATATTGAATTTACCTTGTTTAGCATGGAAGGAGAAACTACCGAATAACACTTCCTACAGCTATAGTAAATATTTATCAGGGTTATGTTCTTCTATCGAGTGACAACATTCAAAGCATGATAGAAAGATGAATAGATGATAGAAAACTTTAACTAGTGTGTCATTTCATTATCAACTCTTCAATGAAACAGGTGAGCATATTCCATAACCATAACCTTCAAAAAGGAAAAAACAAAAAAATTTGATTAGTATGCATGCCTGCAAGATTTAGTTCAGGATACAAGTTCACCGTTATTATTTTAATTAAGACAAGTAGAAGAAACAGTCAAACTTCTTGTTCTTATTTCCATTAAGCTCAATTTTAGCTCCTACCTTTTGTTCTGTCATTCAAAGAATCCAACTATATTTTCAGTCTGGCATCCACGACTAACTTTATAGACGTTACGGGATAAAGAATTTAAAGTCAAGCAAACAGCCCCCAAGTGAAATTGGAACCACAAGCATACCTTTCCGGATCGCCGAACACGACCATCTAACCGCAATATTATATAAACATCGTCCCCAGGGTTAACACCTTCGGATTTTTGCTGATCACGTATCCACCTGAAGACATACATCAATCCAATCAAATGAGCATACCGAAAGTAGAAAACAAGTCTTTTCTTTTCAATATTGACAAGATTATCATTGACGTCTCCAAATCCAGTTAATGGGTGGTACAAAATGCCAGGTTTTTTCTAACAAGTTCTTCATAGCTATGAAGCCTTCCCATTTTATTTTTTATATAAATACTAAGGATAAATGAAACCAACAATGATACGCCTAGATAGTATCACCAACTTATGGATTTTTGTTCATTTAATAGCAACTACTGTAGATTCCAAAGTAGTGAGTTCTGGAAGTTTCTGTATGGAGTGGCTTTTCAATGTGTTCGTCATAACTAACACTTTCAAACTAATTCTAACCAACATTATGGGACATATTTAAACTCTAAGTCAAACGCCAAAACAAACAATATGAAGAAAAATGTTTAATTAAAATTGGGATCTTGGTAAGAACATGACAACAAAAACATATGTACAATACGACATAAAAATACTTGACCTTTCCCATTCACTAGGCGATACAATCTCAGCTTTGAACCGCACCTCAGCTTTCAAACGTGACTTTGCAGTTATAGACTGAGTTCTTTTGTCAAAATCTTCCTGCAATATAAATTCAATGAAACAGTGCGAGAAATCAATTTACATATGAAACATCCTTCCTAATTCATCATTTCAAGTGACAAAAACAATAAGCTAAATTACAAAAACTACCCTATACTTTGAGCCTTTTTAAGAAAACTACCCTAACTATGCTTTGTTATACATAACCCCCAAAATTTTCTTTTTATTAGCAGAAAACTACCCCCAATAACAAAAATATCCCCCCCCCCCTTCTTTTTTTCACTTTCTTATCTTTTATCACTTCTTTCTCACTCAGTTTCTCCCATTCTAACCCATTTCATCTTCTTCCTGAAATTTCACAACCCTAATTTCTTACAATTTAACCAAAAAATAACTGCATTCTATATGAAAAGCTTTTAGTGAAATAACTTGTATGTGCTTATAAACAATTAGTAAATTAAGCAATAATGTACATGCCAGGGAGTTTGCATCATGGTCTGGAAATATCAACCCATACAGAGATTAGACAGACATACAGGATCAGGATTTTTCTGATACTTTAGATATGTTTGACAGTACTGATAAATGACAGGCTGATACAGTTCCTGGTGCCAAGTTCCAAACCATGTTCTGCAAGCAATGGAAAGAAGTAGCCAAGCAAATTTTTTTGATGGAACATTTGAACCGTGGGACCGAAAGAGAGATGTAAACCTTACTTCCCCAGGCTCAATTAGAAAGCATGCCAAGCCACTGCTTCTGTTAAAGAGACTAGTTCCATCTATTATAAAAATAGCACCAACTCTACCATAGAGTTCTCAACTGTTAAAGCTTGGTGGGGTGTTTGCAGAAAGAAGAGGGCCAAGAAGGAGGCTAGACTGAGTTGGAATATAGCTATGATGGCCATGACTTGGATTATTTGGAGGGAAAGGAATATTAGAATTTTTGTAAGAAACAAACTAATTTTATTGGTTTATTTGATAAAGTATTGTATTTTGTTTATTTTTGGTCAGATTTACTTCCTGCAGCCAAGTAAGTTAGAGTGGATTTTTCAGTTATACAGACTGAAGTTACTGAGATTATTCATGATGCTGAGATTGACACTTCTCCAGTGACTGGAAATGTTGTTACTATCCCTGTGTCTGGTGCTGATGAAGATCAGGAAGGCCATCCAACCAATTTGGGTGAGGAACAGGATCAGCCAACTGTCATTATTTCTGATTCTAATCAAGAAGAGAATATTGCTGCTGCTAATATGGGTAATGGTGGTCAAATTGGGGGTAATCAGAATCAAACTCCTATCAATGTTGAACAGGTTGCTGCAGTGGCCACTGCTTTTGCAAATGTGGCTGGAGGACTTTTGATTCATGAACACGAGCAATGGGCTGGTCTTCTGCTGACTTTTACCCTGCATGCTGCCTATGAAGCCAATTTGATCGCCAATACTGGAGAAAAGGTCATTGAGATTGATCCCTATCAGCCTCAGTCTTGGGTTTCTTATTTTCTGTTTTTACTTCCAAGTTTATGGATTTGTATTGACTATTTTTTGTTAATTTTCTGGGAGCTCATTTTTGTGAGAAGCTCAAGACTTATGCTCCATGTTATCTAGGATTCTGCTTTATAACTGACTTTATTTGCTTAAATATATATTATAGTAGTTTTATCTTTTTATCCCCCAAAAAATTGTTAACAAGAAAAGTAACAAAGCAGAAGTTTTGTTGTTGTTGTTGTTCTTGTTCTTGTTCTTGTTGATAATATTTGGTTTTGTTTTGATAAGCATCAAACGGTCAACAATGCGGAAGTTTAATAGTCAAGTAAGCAGAGGAAATTAATTAGTGCCCCATGACACGAACATGTTTTTTTTTTTTTTGAGAATAAAAGTGCATGACACGAACATGTTGATGGTCATGGGGCATGACCATCAACATGTTCGTGTCATGGGGCTCTAATTAATTTCCTCTGCTTTCAAGCATGCATAAATTCAAGCATGCAGACTAAAGAACCTTCAGAAGAAATAGAGAAAAAGAAGAAGACAGAAGGAAAGGAAAACATAATCAATACATGACCAGAGTCTGCCAGATATATAGTGATATTGATGAAAAATAATTATGGGTTCTTACATCAAATCTCTTGGGTCATGTACATGAACCTTATACAAATATATGTACTATAGCCATCTAGATTAATCAACTTAATATATAAAATCATCAATTACGAGCCTATAATTTTTAATAACACTAAAACCACTCACAATGGACTGTTATCTACGCAAGATACTTTACTATAAAAAAAACTACCTCAGATACTTGCCAAAATTAATTAACCCGATCTAACCACTACAGTGATATAAAATGGACTTGCAAAACCTGCTACACTGATATGAAGACTTATCAATCAAATTGATAGACTAACAGAAGTTTCATAACTAATTACAGAGGAAAAGAAGAGTCGAATCACAATTTTATATTGAGGTCAAATTGAATGTCGCAATCATTATAAATCAAACAGTTCAAATAAAACCAAAAAGAAATTGATCCACACATTAACTAGAAAAAGTAAATCAAACAAAATCATACTTCTATGTTTACGAAATAAGAGTAATGATTCTAACCCCAATTGAAGGTAGTGATGCAGCAGCTTTGGCGGAAAGCCCAAATCCTTTTTTCTCAGTAGAATCCTTTCTATAATCACCCCAAATAACTGGAATTAGAAGAACACCACGGTTGACAAGTTCAGTTCGGAATCTCTCTGCCTTCGCAACAGCTCTAGAAACAGTCTCTTTATTCCCCGCTAAAATTACCTAAAGATATTGCTATATACAGTAAAAAGATTTGTACTAGTGACTAATGAAAGTTTTGAAGTCAAATATCAGACGAGACAATTTTTTTACATCCATTAGCAACTAAAAGGTAGGACTGTGAACCAAAACTTAACGTCCTGAAAAAAGTTTTTGGAGGTTTAAGACCCTGCCCGAATCTGGTGTGGTTACTACTTTCCAAAACTCACTTGGTCTGAACCCCCAAAAGGCAAAAACTCACACTCAAACCCCAACTGAACCTGCCCAAAAACTTTTTCATTTTATTTAAGAATAGAAATGCCCAAAAACTATATAAAACGTATCTCTTTTAGAATGTACACGATATTTTTACCCAAATTAAACATTTATATAGTTTCAAGAGAAAAAGGAACAAAAAATATTGTGGAATTTTGCTATACAACCCACCGAACCAGCCCAAACCCTGGAAAAAAGTTCAGCCCAAACCCAAAATCCATCCAGAAAACTCAAGGAGTAAGTTTGATATATTTTAGATAATTGCATATAGTTTCAGGAGTAAGATTTATATATCTTAGATAATTGCCTATAGTTTAAGCTCAGTTACAAATTTATGCAAAAGCCCGGTTGACCCAGCCTATACACACCCCTACTAAGGGCATAAAGAAAGAAAAGAAAATGAAATACTAACTGGCCTAGCTGTGTCTCTGAGCTGCACAAGTTCTACAATCCTGTTGGTGGAAAGACGCAATGGCAATCTTGACAGAGTTTCATCTCTTGTTATCTGAGAAAGCTGCTCCTCTTCTTTTTTATTGTCCCAGATAAACAATGCCACAAAAACGACAATGCCTACAGATTGCTGGTTCAAAAGCTTAATCAATGTAAGAATAAACAGGTGACACCAGTGAGTTAAGATTGATCAAAAGAAGACATATGGTCAAATAAGAATTTTTTTTATCACACAAGTGAATGAGATTGGCTTGGTGAATGTAGTTACCAACATTTGATTATTTATGCAAGTCTTGCACTTGCAGATAATTGCAGAACATAGAAAATAAAAAAACTTTATAAGTAAGATGCCTTTCAATGCACAAGTTTTGAAGCAACCAGGAGAATAAGAAAACCTACGTGGATCATGAAGACATAGGAAAACAATGCAGAATTTGTCAAAATTATACTAAAAAGTAATAACTTAAGTTTTATAACAACAGAACATATGTCAAGGAAGAATTTAAAAATACTAATAATAAAATGAACATTTGAGAGACGAATAACTAGGGAAATAACTTTAAGAGCACCAAAATTGTGGGAAGCAAAATAACATATTTGAAAGCAATAGTGCCCATTTACCTCCAATGTTGATGGCAACATTACCAGCAGTCTCCAAAAGATCAGGAGCGCCATCACCTCCACTGATTGCACGTATCAGTCTAGGAAATGTGAAAAACGTTGAAATTCCTGCTGCAGCAGAAAATGCTATGTAAAAGAACCTTCTTACACCACGAAATGGGGCTTGAACTTCACTAATGAGCTTGAGATCTCTGCGGAATCCATACCCTATATCTTCACCGCCTTTCCTGGCCTAGAAAGGAACAACTAAAATGAATGGTTGGAGTCAATGAGTCTTAACTTCCAAACACAGTTATGATGCAAACCTCCTCTTGCAGTTCTTTGAACTCTGGCAAAGCTCTAAATGAGGCCAAGTCAGGATCATTCAGAATAGTACTGAATTTAAGGTTGTATTCTCGTAAAGCAGTTCGCAAACACTCAGCAGCTTTCTTCCCTTCCCCCCTGCCTCAAAAAAGTTACAAGTTTAAACGTTAGTCCTTAGGGAAAAGGGTTTCAAACTAGCCTTAAGGAATTATTGTTGGAGACTTACTCCTCCATATTCTTCTTGTTGATAAAGATAATCATCTAAGAAAGCATGGACACAGACATGCCGACATGGATATGACACAACATGACACATCGACATGGGGAAATCTTGAAAAGCTGTGCTAAAATAGCACGTATTGTGTTCTCATGTCGAATTAATGTGTCTTACATGTGTCAGACATGACACAACACAACTGCCAAATAGAAGTGTCCCTTGTACATAGCTAAGCCAATCATCTTATGTATCACATGGGATTGCCAATAGACCTAGTAAGCCAGATTAGCGATAACTTATGTTTTTTCATTAAACTACTCTGCTAGTTAGATAGGATTTCATACTCATCGCTACCAGCTACTCCACTAGCCAAATTCTAGGCCTCTCTATTTCGGATATAGATTTTTGTTTCCATAGCGCGCCATAGAAGGAAATTTCCTCCTATGCCACTCAACCTACTTGTATCCTCCTCATTTTATCATTAAAAAAACTATGGTTTCAATTTATATCCTTATAGATCGGAAAGTATCGAAATAAGTGATTATGAATTGCAATACTAAGTTGACTTGAACGAGGTTGATTTGAATGAGCTCAAATTGGCACGAGAAATTGGCTTGAACGAGGTCGGCCGATCAGTAGGATTAGATTTTGTTGTATTTTTGTTTGTTGGTTGGGCTGTATGAGTTTCAAGATGGAGCATGTTGGGATCTGAACTTCATAAGCCTTATTTTTTTGTTGTATATTTTGTTAAAATCTTTATACTGAAACGCGGGGTATTCAACCCACCGCTTAACGATAAAAATAAAATTAAAAAAATATATATATTGCAATACTAATAAGTTTCCCAAAAAAAAAAAAAAAAAAATCAAATACAATGCATTCAAGGTACAAATATTTGTATACCTATATGCATGGCAGCAGGCTTTGTTGTACAGTGCAGCTTGCGCTTCCAAAGCGTTCGGATTCAATTCAAGTGCGTTCTCAAACAGCACAAGAGCATCTTTCACCTACACACCAAAAAACTTTCCAATTTTACAATTCAGTCCAACACAAATACAACAGATGTAAATGGGGGTTCTTTAGTAATTTACCCTTCCTTTTGAGAAGAGAGAGAGCCCCAAATTGACGCAAGATTCTGCTGTATCGGTAGCGGTTTCTGAAGGCCGGGATGAAGAAGATGACGAGAGTGTGAAAATGGTGCGATTCTTTGGATAAGATATTAGGGTTTTGGGGGCGGAATTCCATGAAATTCTAGGGTTTTTTGGAGACGAGAAGAGATGGGAATTGAGAAGAGGTGGAGCAAGAGCTACTACCACTGCCATTGGTACTGTTATGAGTTTTGAGAGGAGAGAGAGAGACGCTTATTTTTGTTCCTATTATCCAAACTGTAAGTATCTGGGCCGAAGCCCAGAAGCCCATCAGCTCCTACTCTGTTGGCAATAGCCCAAAAAGCCCATCAACCATATTATGGCCTTTTTTTTTCTCGTAGTAGAGACAGGGCCAGCCCGTAGATCCGGATTGCCCTAGCCAAATCCATATTTTGTTGTCCCTTAGTAAATTCTTTTAATAATAACAACAGAAAGTAAAAGCAAAAGCAAATAATTTTATTTGTGTGATAAAAACATAATTACATTGTCTTTTTATGTGATATTCTCTAATTGCTCTATTTCAAATTCGTAAAGCATGTTAATATTTAAAAAATGAGAGAGAGAGAGTGGAAGATAAAATGAGACATGAAAAGTGGAAAATGAGGGCATGATTGCAGAGTGCAGACTGCGGTGTCTCACGGTCTCAGTGCCTTCCGGGCCAGCCCTGGGTCTTGGCGTCTTGCAGAGTAAGTCGTATGCCGTTCGAAAGAGACGAGAAGGTGAAGGACTACTGTCTGCGTAGTCTGCTATCTGCATGAGGAGAAGAGGCGTGAGGTGAAGCACTGCTTATCGCGTGAGATGTTTGCCCCTTTTAGGTTGGACTGCTCTAATGGGCTGTTAAAGCTCAATTCTATTGTCATTATATGTTATACATACATAGAGCCTTAAAAAAAATTGTTGTCCCATAAAAAAAAATTGTTGCCCCATAAAAGAGGGTTGCCCAAGTCTGCTGGCTTGATGGGCTTACCCCTGGGCCGGCTCTGAGTAGAGACATGAACGCTAAAAAGAGATTTCGTGGGGATACAAGACGATGTTCATCTAAAGCACAATGTTGATTAAGGAAAATAGAAATCTAAGGCACAATGTTGTCGGAATGGAGTTGAGAAGAAGAGACTGCACTATGGTGTAGTAGTAAACTTATTAGATAGTGAATAAGAGAATTTTTTGCCCTCATAGGCCACTTTTTAAAAATATTTGCGTTTTTGAGCCAATTCCCCAACTATTAGTGCTTTTGGGCTACTTTGTGCCATGTCAGCAGCGGCCGCTATTCCCAATAGCGACATCTTAATTTAGAGGTCATTAATGAAAATAGCGACCTATGTTTTAATTTTTTGAATTTTTTGTTTACTGTCGTTATTCCCACTAGCGACCTTATTATAATGAGGTTAGTGGGCTCGAATGAATGTATTGAGACACTTAGCGATTTCTAAAAAGCTTTTTCCAAAAATTTAAAACTGAGGTTGCTAAGGTCGCTATTCCCAATAGCGACCTCAGTAGGAAACACAATCTCCCCAGCGACCTCATTATACTAAGGTCGCTAGTGGGAATAGCGACGGCAAATAAAAAATTCAAAAAAAATTAAAACATAGGTCGCTATTTCCATTAACGACTCTAAATGAAGAGCCCGCTATTGAAAATAACGGCCGCTGTTGATGTAGCACAAAATAGCCAAAACCGCTAATATTTTGGCAACTGACCCGAAAACGCAAATATTTTCAAAAAGTTGCCTGTGTAGGCAAAAAAAACTCTAAATAAGATGCAGGGTGTATACGTCCGGATAGCACCAATCCCCGTATTATGAGGGAATGACAATGAAGATATTCCATGCTGATTGCTAAATAGGGAAATTATTGGGTTTACAATTTCCTAATGAGAAACACAATCTAATTTGTAACTACTAATAAATATATCTAAATCTCTAATACCTAATACTATCATTGGAGAATTCAAATTGTGTAATTTGTAAACAGATCAACTTACATGCATAGCCCAATCACCATAATACTCGATGTAAAAAATCTCAACTTTCTCCAATCTTCCTCAAATTCCATCAATTACTCTTCCTTTATTCCTAATCGGTCTCTAATTAGGGTTTGATTTGAATTGATTTGTGCATAATGAAGGTTGCTGCTGCTTATTTGCTCACGGTTTTGGGAGGGAACACCAGCCCATCTACTGACAATCTCAAGGGCATCTTAGGATCAGGTTCGATTTGTAACTATTTTTGGGTAATTTTTGTCATGTAACGTTTCAACCGTTTTAGATGAAAGTTGTGAATTGATAAGATTAGAATACTTCAAAATGATGCTTTCATATATTTAAATGAAATTGACTGAAGCTATAGTGGGAATTGATGCAATGTGATGTGTTTATTTGGTATGAAAATACCCATTTTGGGCGTTAGTGTTGTGCACTTGATGTTACTCAGAATATAGAGGTTTTTGGGGGTAAAATGAGAAGGTGATTTTTTTTTTTTTTTTGATAAAAGGATGACACCTGTCACCGTTCCATTAATGAGCAATAACGAAACAAATGAGTACTGATAAGCATATTACTCTGAGCTACAAGCATCACATTACATCAATTTATCCATAGGTAACAACAGTCAAAATAGATCCACAATAGTCTAAATAGAAACAAAACGGATACATAGAGTAGAACCAACTCCACCCCGGCTAGCCTCCATATCTAACTAGAGTCATACTATACCAAAATGCGCAGTCCTTCTTCACATCTTTATCCTCGCTTTATTAGCTATTCCCCTTCATCAATCTTCAGCCTCTTCCTAGTCTCCGCAGCCCCTGCCCATTCATGAATAAGAAGGAAAATTTTATGCATTGAAGTAGGAAAGGTATATGATTTATTTCGAAAGATTAAAGCGTTTCGGTCTAGCCATAGGTTCCACATAGATACAGCAGTCGCTAAGTCCCAAGCCCTTCTATCTTCTATCCTGATATAATCATCTCTTAATACCCCCCAAATGTCAGTGGTTGAAATCGGTGATTGAAAACACCCAAAACCCCTACAAACTACCTCCCAAGTTAGTCTAGCTTTAGGACATAGGAATAGAATATGTTGGACATCCTCTACATCGTTTAGACACAGCCCACATGTTACGTCGATAATCATGTTTCTTTTCCCCAGGTTAGCTTTCGAAAGAATCCCATCGTTGTGAGCTAACCAACAAAAAACTTTTACTTTCAGAGGCACCTGAGCCCCCCAGATGATGCTTTCTTCTTTCCCTCTCAGCCGTCATTTAACCTTTTATACATAGACGCTACCGTAGACTTTTGAGTCTTCTAAGTCCCACCATCTTTCGTCTTCTGAATTGTTCTCTTGTCCTCCTTATGCTTGGATTAACCTATTCATATCCTCGAATTCGGCTATGCTCTCCTGGGTTAGGCTTTCCGTGACAATAAATTTCAGTTTGCCTCTCTTCCAAACATCCGCCACCAAACATTCTAAGTTGGTTGTTAAGGCCGCTGCGTGAGGAAATCTGTTCTGTAGTGTCGTGTTCCCACACCACTTATCATTCCAGAATCTGGTACTTCTCCCGTTCCCTACTCTACTTGTAGTATTAGCAAAGAACACCTCTCCCTGCTTCGTGATTCCTTTCCATAGTAGTGACACCTTTGCTGATGCACTTCTGCCACCAAACCTAAATTTCTTTCTCCTGCGAAACAGGTTGAAGGAAAAACTCAACCAGCTTTTGTGCTTGTTAAATATTTTCCACCACCACTTGCTAAGCAGCGCTCTAATCATGTCCTAGAGGTTCGTGATACCCAATCCCTCAAATTCCTTCCTCTTACAGACTCTTCCCCACTTTACCGGATGTAGTCCCTTGTTCCCCTCATCTGTTCCTTTCCATAAGAATTGTTCTTCTAAGTCTGTCGATCTTTTGGATAACCCACTTTGGTAGCTCGTACATAGACATCAGATACGTTGAAATCGCGCTAAGAACCGAGTTTAACAAAATAATCCTTCTTCCCAAAGAAAGGAAACGGCTCTTCCATCCTACCAATTTCTTTGATATCTTTTCGATCAGGAAAGTCCAATCCTCCTTAAGAAGATTGCCCGGTCTAATGGGGGTCCCTAGGTAAATTAGCGGAAAATCGCTCTTCCCACATTGTATGATATCCATTATGTCACTGACAGGTGTTGGTAAGTGATCACTAATGGGTATGATGCTTGTTTTGTTTAGATTAACCTTCAGGCTGGACCATCCTTGAAAACAGACAAGTGCTGCCTTTATAGCCACTGCTTCTTCAACTTTAGCCTTTCCAAAAAGCAAAGTGTCATCTGCGTATTGTAGGATCGACATCGGCTGCGTGATTCCTCTAATCTCTACCCCTTTGATAATGTCCTGTTCTTGAGCCCTCCTAATCATCTCCGCCAGACCGTCCGCCACTAAAGCAAATAGGATGGATGATAGAGGGTCTCCTTGTCTTAGGCCTCTTTTACAGGTAATCTCTCTGCCCTGCCACCCATTAACTTGAACGAATGTTTTTCTGCCTTGCA
Organism: Hemerocallis citrina; assembly: GCA_017893485.1. Taxonomy (NCBI): domain Eukaryota; kingdom Viridiplantae; phylum Streptophyta; class Magnoliopsida; order Asparagales; family Asphodelaceae; genus Hemerocallis; species Hemerocallis citrina. The sequence goes on from CM030361.1 coordinate 71,758,007, forward strand.
CGCACTTTTTTATCCACATCCTCCATTTCGGCCAAAATCCTTTGAGATCCATAACTTCTTCAATACATTCCTAGTGTATGAAATCATAAGCTTTCTGGAAATCTAATTTTAGTAGAAATCCATCCGCCTTAGCTTTGCTTCCCCTGTACACAATTTCATGGGCTGATGCTATGATGTCCATAATGTCTCTTCCACGGATGAATCTACTTTGTGAGGGGGCTACCACCTCTTCCATATGCGGTGCCAATCTCTGAGCTAACACTTTCGTGACTATTTTGAAAGACCAGTTAGATGATAGATTAGTTTAGTCCCACATTGAATAATGTATTGGTTTAGTATTCTATTCTCTTCTATATATAGGAGCATACTGTATTCAGTTTATTCATTCAATCAATAAAGAATTATTCTTATCCCTAATTCTAACATGGTATCAAAGCTTATAATCCTACAAGGCCTATACTAATTTGATCCTCGTTATTGAGGTGGAGTGATTCTCGTCTTCATCGGAATCACTCCACCTCCCAACATCTCTCTTCCTCTCCCGATCTTGATCAAAACCCCAATCTCCCCCAAAACCTCAAATCCCAAAATCCTAGCCGTCATCAAACAACAAGATCGAAAAATCCTAGCCGTCATCTCCTATCTCTCAAACCCTAATCCCAAATTCTCCTAATCAATCCCTAATCCTTAATTCTAATCCACAATTACTACCCTAATCTCCTTCTCCCTCAATCAGCACAAATGGAAATCCTAAAGCCGTCTATTCTCTCTCCTAATTTCTCCCTCCTCTCTCCTCCCGTTTCTTTCTCCCCGACCCAATAATTTTTCGCCAAAATACCACTGCTTCTTCTCCGATCACCTACTCCGGCGACCCCCTGGTCGTCGGGCCCTCCCGTTGACGTCAACGCAACCACCTAACCCAACCCCGACCTCCCTTAGCACCGCCAGATCGAACCCCCCCGGCTGGCCCTCTTTTCGCTCTGTTTCCCGTCGACACAGCACAACAGACCAAGCCAGTCGCCCCTCATGTGCGCCACCTCATTCCGAACGATGCCGCTGCCTTCGCTCCGCCCACCGCCGCTTGCGACCTCCTCCCCCCTCTTGCCGTTCAGATCGCCACCCCATCACCAGCCGTTGAAAATTTGGCAGCGGTGGCGGAGGATTCTGATCACCCGTCGGTGACTAGATCCGAACAGCTATCGGAATCTGGGAGCAAATCGTTCAAGCAAACATGTGCTATTTGTTTGGGTAGCATGAAGCCCGGCCAAGCCCTTTTCACTGCGGAATGCTCCCACTCCTTCCATTTTAACTGCATTTATTCGCTATCGGATCCGGGTATTCGCTTTGTAGATGATGAGATAGAGATGAGATCCGATTCAGTTCCAGTTTCAGTATCTTCTTCTTCTTCGTCTCAGATCTGGACGCATTCAAGAAATCTTCTTCGTCTCAGATCTGGATTTGATTGTTGGATGTAATTGTCAACAGATCTTAGTCTCTTTTGATTTGATTTTC